>JAOYSI010071270.1:0-14357 GCA_025775065.1 Hiodon alosoides
GTTTCAGTGAACTCCTATTGTCAGTATGACCGTGTTTTAGTGAGCTCCGATGTGCAGTGTGACCGCATTTCAGGGAGCTTCTGTTGGCAGTGTGACTTCATTTCAGTGAGCTCCTAGTGGCAGTGTGACCTGCATTTCAGTAAAGTCCTATTGTCAGTGTGACCGTGTTTCAGTGAACTCCTATTGTCAGTATGACCGTGTTTTAGTGAGCTCCGATGTGCAGTGTGACCGCATTTCAGGGTGCTTCTGTTGGCAGTGTGACTTCATTTCAGTGAGCTCCTAGTGGCAGTGTGACCGCATTTCAGTAAGGTCCTATTGTCAGTGTGAAGGCGTTTTAGTGAGCGCCTATTGTCAGTATGACCGCGTTTTAGTGAGCTCCTATGTGCAGTGTGACCACATTTCAGTAAGGTCCTATTGGCAGTGTGGCCGCATTTCAGTTAGGTCCTTTTGGCAGTGTGACCGCATTCCAGTAAGGTCCTATTGGCAGTGTGACCGCATTCCAGTAAGGTCCTATTGGCAGTGTGACCGCATTTCAGTGAGCTCCTATTGATAGTGTGACCATGTTTCAGTGAGGTTCTATTGTTAGTGCAACCGTGTTTCAGTGAACTCCCTGTCAATAGCGTGACCATGTTTCTGTGAACTCTATTGATAGCAATAAGGCAGCACACTAATCAAGGTGCCTGCCTGATTCCCTAAGACATCGGGAGATCTTTGAAGGCCTGACTTGAAAGGGTGGATTTGAATAGCAGACGGGTCAGGTCTACAGAGGCCTCTGTAACACTGATTACTGACAGATTAACACAGCAGAACCGCGGGCCTCTGCCGGAACCAGGAGGGTAGCTGCTGATCTGACAGAAAGGAAATCCGAGTGCCAAATCCATCCCTTTTAGAACTCCCTGGAGACATCCAGGTGAGCACTGACTCCCACTTACACAAAGTCGGCAGTTTTGCCTGCTGTGACCTGCGGCTGATCGTCTTTTACATGGAGAAAAGAGTTGGGCTTGGGGGGTATGCTGACCCCAGCCGATTATTCAGTTCTCTCCAGGCTACACTGCTTTGTGTTCAAACGCTTAGCATCCTTTTGAGTTGTTGTTACGTTTGCCCCGTGCACTGTCTGATACAATACGTTTCTATTGGTGGGGAGATTATTTTTTTTCTTTCGTCTAGTGGAAAAAAAATCTATTAAATCTTAAGAATGCAGTCTTGGTGTATTACTGCTTAGAGTAATAAGGGAAGCTAGGCATTGGCCTGGTAAATGCTTAAATTAGAGCCATGCTTCCATCAGTCTTGGCTTTGGCCCAGAGCTGAGCGATGGGATCGACCCACACCACAACCGTTGCTCAGAGAGGGTCAGTCGTTTCACAGAGTTTAGTTTCTTAGCAGGAGCTATTATCCAGGGCCACTTATGTACTTATGGTCTTCCGCTTGTTCAATTTATACAGTTAGATATTTACTCAAGTACCTCAGTCGCGTCATTTCCTATGATTCAAGCCTGTCACCTACTGTAACCTGCCTGTGTCCGTGGTGGTCCAGAACCGTAAAGTTTTTGATATCTCTCCCCAGTGTCGGCCCAGATCCTGAAAGCCAGCCTGGACACCATGGAGAAGCACATCCAGCGCCTGGAGAACGACATCAAGAACTTCCCCAAGACCGACGACGCGCAAGATAAGTTTGTGGAGAAGATGTCCATATCCTTTCCTCTCGCGCTTCCACGCAAGCCTTACTGTTGCGGGGAGATCACCGGGGGGTGACCGTGGTCCTCGTCCACAGCGCCCGTGAGGTTGGGTGACCTCTTGTGTCCTTCAGGCCTCTGGTCCGCTGTAGAGAGCCAGGTCTACTTAGCCCTGCGGGGCATTGAGGAGTAGATATGGCCAGCTCCTGGAAAGAGGCTTATCAGATCTGCTCCTCATATTCCTGTGAGTTCAGCCTGGAAGCTATTTATACTGGCCTGTTCCTTCAGTGCCTCTCCCCCCCTTGTCCCACTCTCCACCCTCCACCCCGTACGGGGGGTCTGTGTTGGGGAGTGGGAGCAGAGACGGCGGGGGGAGGGGGATTGCTCACTAATCGCCCAATTGCCATTTTGTTTCCTGACTGGCTGCAGGCCTTTCCCAAATCCTCTCTGTGGGCCATGGCTTCTCATTTCCATGAGGGGGAAATTTATCTCTGCTGGCGGTATTCTCGTCTCAAATTAAACCAAATCGTCGGTGCCACGGGCCTCTCGGAGCCCAATTGGAGTTCTGTTGCATCGCCCTTAGTAGGTCTTCTTTTAGTGTAAGTTAGACGCAAAAATATTTGTGTATGCAAATAGGAGCTGTAATAATCCCACCAAGGAATTTTGATATGTGTTAAGCCCAAGAGGTCACTGTATTCTAATTGAGCCAGTATAGCAGCCAGAGTGCTTATTAGTGAGCCAGTATCACTGTTAGCTAAGCATGAGAATTGTTAATTGCAGTATGTCCTCTGTAGTGATTTGAGTAAGGAAATGTTCCATATGTTCACTGGTCACACTTAAGTCAGCATTAAACCCGTTATTTTCCCCTTTTCTAATTTACTCTGACTAAAGATTTATTGAAAGCTTGTTTTTCGCTCTAGGTGCCATAAGAGTAATCGTCTACCAGCACATTAACAATCTGCTCCAAGTCAAAGAGGAGTGCTTAAATTTGGGTAATTAAAAAATAGAATGAAAACGAATTTTCTCAGGCGGTTTCAAACTAATGGGAGAGGAAGGTAGCTGTGGACCTAGCCGTGTGAGTATTGATCCTCTTACTGCGTGGAATCCGAGTTTGAGCGAGAGGAAACGGGAGAGTCGCAGATACACTGCAGCATTGCAGCCGCCCGCCCTCCCCCCAGGGGACTTATAAAAGCTGCCCCCTAACTGGAAAACGCCACGGATCCTCTGGTCTCGCCCGGGCTGCCATCGGAGAGACAGGTCTGATTTTTCCTTCGCTTAGGCCCGATCTGTCTCCCGTTTTATGTCCAAAACCTGGAGGGGAGAAACGGAGATGGGTGACGAGAAAGCACCATCACACCTCGTTTTTCAGAAAGGGTCCGCGTTCGCCCCAGGACAGCGCTGACTGACGGGGGAATGGGACCCGCCGACGCAGGAAATTTTTACCTAGCTGAAGACGGCTGAAAATCAGTTTTGGGTTGCTTCTGCGGCAAACTGGATCGATTGGGGGGGGGGGCGCTCGTCCAGCCTGAGAGTGCACATGAGACGAGGTGGGGGGTGGGGGGGCAGGAACCGTTACGTCACCCTTGCCCGCTGTTGTTCTGAGGCTTAGCTCAGCTCCCCCTTCCTCCCCCGCCCCCACTGCTAGCTTGACCTGCACTTGACCCTCCGAGGAAGATTGGCAATGCAAAGATGCCATTCCTTCTCAGGGTTTCAAAATAGTGCTTTTTTTTGTTTTTTAAAATGGTATTTTCCAAAATGTCTAGAATTTATCCAGTTGATAAGATGCTAAGGATAACCTTCAGGGTTTCTGAATAAAAGATGTTTATGCATTTTTGTGGAATTTAATGTTGCCGCTAGGTATCAAAACTGAAACAGTCCAGGTGTATTTGCTGCAAGCAACTCCTCCTTATTGTTTACTATCTGAAGCAGAAATTATGTGTAATTTAATTTAAAAATCTGGATTTCTTCTCACCTTATTGCCCATCTTTTTTGTATACTCTTTATTCTGTAAACCTTCAGGGGCAGCTAAACCAATAGTGCTGTGAAAAGTTTTGTATGCAGAACATTTGTTTTCTGCAGCAAAGACATCCGTGCACACGTACAGTAGGCGATAAGTCTGTGCACACGTACAGTAGGCGATAAGGGGACGATTTCTCTCAGATTCTGATCCGTATCTTGTTTTGCCGTTGGCTCATCAGATAGAGGCGTGCTGCTCCACGCGCCGTGTCTGAATAAGCCTTCCTGTAGTGGTGAACAATTACAAGAATAATTTATCCCTGCACGAAACAGGGGGTGGCGTTTTAACCAGTTTAAATAGCCGAGAGTCCGAGTGAGAAAGAAATGCCCCACCATCCATCATGATTGGAACCGATAAAAGTGACTGCCACGATAGCAGCCATGCAATCCATATCTCACCCTCAGAAATATTTTATATTGCGCAGTGAAGGGGAAAGAACCTAGGGTTAAATGTATTTTAGCTGAGGTATAAACCTGAGCGATGGCGTAAAGCATGTTTTGTAACTCCCGCCAAGTGTTAAAGTTATTGGACTTTCCTTATGAAGTGATCGGGGTTGCCGATTCCCTGACAGTTTTGGTCGGAATAAACGGAAACGCGAATCTTGGACCAACCATTGGCGCTTCGCTGGTGCGGTTGAGTTAGGAAAGCCATTAGGACAGGAAGTGCGGCTCGTTTGTTATCTGTGATCCGTGGTGCTGCACTCTCTGAGGCCGCAGGGTTCCTCCCGCTGTTTCTCAGCTTAAAAGCATTTATTTTCCCCGTCAATACTGATCATCGTTTTTTCTCTGCGTTATTATAATGTAGGCAGATGACTGAGTTGGGTGTTTGTTCAGCAGTTATGGGACCCCACAAAGGCTGTCTCATGATGCACGATCGCAAAGCTCGAAAGATCTGTGGTTGACGGCCCTTGGGTGTGCCCGCGGTTTGCTGCACCCTGGGTGGTTAATGGGAGCGAGGGAGGGGTCAGGATCCTGTGGAGGTGCCCTAACAGAGGCTTGATGGATGAGGAGGGATTGTCCAATACATCTCACTCCCCACTTCAGTCGATGCTATCATTCATCCTTCTGATATTTAGCCTGACCTTTCTGATCCCGAGTCAGGGAAAAAGGGCTCTCTCGTTCCTGAAGCCACGGACGCCTCTCGGAGGGCGTGTGGGGAATTCGCTCCCTGTTTTAGAGCGAGGGTTTCTGCAGGGCCATCTGTCACACACGCCGTCTGCTACGCCAGGGCAATGCGGGAGACGGGTGACCAAGTCTAGCCGAAACCAGCTAAGGAGTTATAGAGGCGCACTGAAGTATGTCTTATATTAAAAATATTACCCCCTATGCTTACTCTGTCTCTGGAAGGCTTGATAGACGGAAGGGCCTAATGGGAAACCGTGGCAAGCCGAGGGCAGTGCTGCTGTGTCGTATGTCATCGCCCACCATAAAAGCCTGGTAAAGTAGTACCCTTCACCCTGAGGTGAGTGCTCCGTCCAGGGGCCGCGTTCAGCCGGAGGCCCCTCTTACGCCTGGAGCGGAGCCTCAACAGGCCCAGGCCTGCGTCAGGCGCGGTTTTTATGGCTTTATCAGCCCTGGCATCGATTGGCCTGCAGGTCCAGTATGGCCCACCGCAGAAAAACTTTCCCCCAGAGTGGCACCTAGCCGGGCCTGGGTGTGTATACATGAGCAGCAGGCCTTCGGGCTGTTTTACTGAGCACTGCTGTAAGCTCTCGGCCACTCTCCACAGCACAGAATGGGGAATTTTGGGTGTCAGCCCGGTACCAAATCAATGTGTCTAATACGTGGCTGACTTAAAGGTTCTGCTTGCAGCTCTTTTTGTCTGCTGCTTAAATCATCATCATAAAAAAGAATGCAAGATTCTTGTGTTTTAGAACACACACACACACACACACACACACACACACTCACACACAGTCGCGCACACACACACAAACACACACACACACACACACACACTCGCGCACACACACACAGACACACACACACACACAGGCACACACACACACACACACACAGTCGCGCGCACACACACACAAACACACACAGACACACACACAGACACAGACACACACAGACACACACAGACGCACACTCGGGCACACACACACACACACACACACACACATACAGTTTCTGTCACATTAGATGCTATGCATTAAATCATCATCATAAAAAAAGAATGCAAGATTCTTGTGTTTTAGAACACACACACACACACAGTTTCTGTCACATTAGATGCTATGCAACTACTGTGAAACAGCTTGTCAGCTGTCCAAGCCATAAATGAGGTATCGATGTATATAGCTGCAATGCTTGTAAAGGATTCATGTTCATGTTTAGAAGCTAACCAGATGCTTTATAGCTGTATTTTTATTTCATGCCCCGGTCACCGAGGCTGACGTTATTAGTGTGCTGACTTGCTAACATGTGGTAGCTGGCTTCCCTGCAGGGTTTGCTGTATGATCCCATTACTGTCCATACATGTGTGTGCACTAAGCTAAAGAATGAGATGGATTACATTCAGGACATTTAGTGTATTATTGTTATTCAGTGTGCGTGTGTGTGTGTGTGTGTGTGTGTGTGTGTGTGTGTGTGTGTGTGCGTGCGTGCGTGCGCGTGCGCGTGAGCGTGAGCGTGTGTGTGTGTGTGAGAGTGTGTGTGTGTGTGTGTGTGCACGGGAGCATGCATTTGTGCGTGTGAGTTTGTGCGCGTACACCACCCCCTTCTCCTGACTGATATATATGAGGTATAGCGAGGCTGGTGCAGAGTCGTGGCCATCATACTGCTACTTCCCTCTCCCTTGTAAAGATTTCCCTCCTAATGAAATTCACTGCGTGCAGCACACATAAACAACCTAAGCCTTTTAATGAATCAGAGTTTTTCTGAAACAAAGCAGGCAAATGAATAGAGGGAGCCCATGGCTGGAGCCCTCCGTTCAGGTTGACCGCGGTGGTGGTCGGACTCAGATAATCTACTCCTAGCTTTTGTGTGCTGGAGTGTTGCCGTCTACAGGGAGCCGCCATTGTTTAGAAACAATGGCCAGGTCTAATTTGCCATGTGTCACAGTAGGCATTAAGGTTTGAATAAACAGATTATAATAGGTGCCGATCCAAATGAACCTTGTTAGTAGAGATAACAGTTGTAATTATAATAAAGATAATGGTGAAGGGAGGGGATGGGGGGAAACTTTTGTGGTTTCTGCGTGTATGATGGTTTTGCTGCCTATCAGAGATTTATTTTTTTTCTTTTGGAAAATACTTTCCAGGGCCAGGTTTTCCATGTGCTTCTATTTTGCATATGCTAATGTATTTGATTGCCCTGGCTCTGTTGACTGGGAGGCGGGTGGCTGTCTGAATGGGAAAGAGGCTCGTTGACTGCCACTCCTAATCCCGTTAATAAGCCTTTAACAATTCTCGGCAGCCAACGGACCTCTGGGAAGATGGCTTTAGTTGTTTTTTTCCTTCTTATGATTAGGATGAAATTCATCACAGCACCGCTGACGATAAACAGAGCTGGATATCAGCACTGTCGGAGCCTAATGGCGGTCAGCGTTCTTGGGAAGATTGATTGGTGAATGTCTGTTTATTACTGCAATTGTTTTCGTAATTATTATTTTGTTACTTTGCCGACAACAACAGCTTGCATAGCTTAGAACAGTGAACCGCTCATTTAATTTCAGCACCTACCTAGCTCTATGTTCATTTTAAACAATCGTCCTCAAGTTGACTGTAAATGAAATGGATACACTTCATTGTTTTTTTTCTGTCAGAATGTTTATTTTAAGCAGAATCCCAGTTGAATGCTAGACTTTGGACATTATCAAAAGTGGCTACTGTTTCATTGCTTTAATCCATTGATTAATCAAAACCCGCGGTGTTGGATCTCTCGCCTTCATTTGGTGGTTGATATGAGGCGTGGAAAAAATCTGTGTCAAACAACAAGCGCAACAGAAATAAACTATCAGGAGTTGGTGATTGGCAGCGTGGGTGGAATTAAAACTGCGCCGATGGTGCTGGGGAGAAGGCAAAAAGCTCAAGGGCATCGCACTGAGACTTATTTTCTACTTTATTTCTTCATTTATATTTTCTATTATCCCAGTCGTGTTGGCGGAGGCCATCCAAACTAGCTAAATGAACTCTTCAGTTTTGGCGACGTTACTCATTACTGTCATGGAGGAGGTTTGAGTCATGACGACGGTACAACACACTTTGCTGTAATAAAAATGACACTTTGACAAGGAGGGTGCGCATGCTTCGCCACTTGTGTGCAGTAAATCATGTTCTGTTAGAGTCATATCAGAATTTCACTTTGGCCACTTGTTTAGACAACGGAATACTGCAGTCCACTTTGTGTCTGTGTCTGTGTCTGTGTCTGTGTCTGTGTGTGTGTGTCTGTGATTGTGTGTGTCTGTGATTGTGTGTGTGTGTGTGTGTTTGTGTTTGTGTTTGTGTTTGGGTGAGGTGAGGTAGGTGGGCGTGCGTGCGTGTGTGTGTGTGTCTGTCTGTTGCCGTCTTTTCCTGCGTGTGTCTATGCATGTGGAGGCCTGTGTGTGTGAGAGAGGTGAGTGAGTGAGTGAGTGAGTGTGGCTAGGTGTTTGTGTGTGTTTGGAATGTGTTTGTGAGTGAGTGAGTGAGTGAGTGTGGCTAGGTGTTTGTGTGTGTGTTTGGAGTGTGTTTGTGAGTGAGTGAGTGAGTGTGGCTAGGTGTTTGTGTGTGTGTTTGGAGTGTGTGAGTGAGTGAGTGAGTGAGTGTGTGCTAGGTGTGTGTGTGTGTGTGTGTGAGTCAGTGAGTGTGGCTAGGTGTGTGTGTTTGTGTTCTGCTCTGTTTGTAGCCACTAGCCTGCTTCTTTTCCAACCTTGAGCAGAGTACTTCACCTGAATTTAGTGGAACGCACAGCGGTGTAAAAGGGGGAAGTACTAAAATGTTATGTCATTGAGGGCACTCTGGGTAAGGCTGTCCACTGAGGACATAAAGTACTTCAGTGTTACTAGGTAGAGCCCATCTCCTTTTTCATCTCACAACCAGCCAGCTCTGAATTCCGTTTTGCTCAGTGCTATTACTTGCTAAATAGGACCAGATGAGTCATTCCCAAAGCAAATCATTTTTAGGCCCCATTAGTATCCCTGGTCCTGCTGCCATTGTCCTGTTAGACGGCTACATTTCCGTTGATGCTGGTTCACTATCCCTGTCTGTCTTCATGCCCCTGTTATAGGATACTGTCTGCCGGCTGGGGGTGCTGTTCTCTGTAGGTTGCCTGTAGGTTACGCTGAGCAGGAGGGGGCGCTGTTCTCTGCCCGTCAGTGGGAAGCCTGTAGGTTGCGCTGAGAAGGAGGGGGTGTGCGCCCTTTTATTCTGTGCTCTTCGGCAGCTCGGAGCCGCGCTTCACCTCGTCTCCCAGGGGCCCCCAGGCCTAAGTCTGGGTAATAGACATGGCAGAGCTTTCCTCATTTGTCATTGGCCCCTGGGTCCCCGCCTAGCTCCCTCACTGCACCTGTTGCAGCTTACTTATCCTCCCTGAGACAACGGTGTACGGTTCCCCACCTTCACGCTTTGCTCTTAATGGTAAAACTCAGAGATGAATAAGTGTCTGGTTGAGAGGAACTTGAGCATAAAATTTCCTTCTCATCCGTCCCTTGTAGCACACACGGTCAAAATTCACTGTTCAAATTACTATAACCACCGAATACCAAAGCTGACGCACCAATTATTTGTAAAAATGGAAAGCAGAAGTGTACTTAACGTTGGCCAGTGATGTACAGCGGAGACTAGTGACATTTATTCAACTGCAGACGGGAGCATATTCACCGCTGGCGCCGTATATCCTGTTTTATTGCAAATAAGTACCACCAGGCCAGGCCCAGGGCCCCCTGGAGAGCCCACTGATGAAAAGGGCCTCATATCATTAGGGAAGTTGCTGCACGGCCAGATAAAAGCTGGCCTGGAATCGGAATCAAATTAATCCCGCTTCCGTTATCCTGGGGACGAGCCGTGGTGTGGCGTGGCGTGGCGGGGCCGGAGGCCGGCTCCGAGCCGAAGTATCGGCCCTCCCTCTCCGTCTGTGTGCCGGGGCCACGCCGTTACAGGGATTTATTGACGGCGCCGGCCTGCTTTAAGCCAATTATGATGTTCATTATGCCCACCAAGTATACTAATTACCTCTGGGTTGCAGATTGATCGTGAGGCACATTGTCTGCGTTTAAAAAAATAAAAAAATAAAAACGGTCTCTCCGATTGCCCGTGGCCATCCACGACGCTTCTCCTGAAGGGAGCACAGAGATTTAAAAAACGGTCTCTCCGATTGCCTGTGGCCATCCACGACGCTTCTCCTGAAGGCAGCACAGATATTTAAAAAACCGTCTCTCCTATTGCCCGTGGCCATCCACGACGCTTCTCCAGAAGGCAGCACAGAGATTTAAAAAACGGTCTCTCCCATTGCCCGTGGCCATCCAAGACGTGTCTCCTGAAGGGAGCACAGAGATTTAAAAAACCATCTCTCCGATCGGCCGCGGCAAACCAAACCGCTGCTCTTGAAGGCAGGACAGAGAGACAAGGTCAAGGTGAGGGCGAGGTCATGCCCACCGTGAGAGACGGGAGAATCCGAACAAAGCCCCCTCCCACTCAAACCGTTCGTTACCACCCAGAAACCTCAGCAGTCACAAACTGCAATCCGATGCTAATCAACATGGGGTTATTCATTAATTGACTAAATGAGTCTCATCCATCAAGCAGAGGGGACGACAGCGCAGGCTACCAGAGAATGCCTGTCCTGTCACTGCGGGTCTCCGTGTATCCTAGGACACAGAACTACTGGAAACTTTCAGCTCACTTTGGGACCTGCATTACGCGTCGCAGGATCTCTTCACCTCCCGGTCTGTAGACGAGAACGTGGGGGTGACGAAGGTGCGGGACGATTTTGAATTTCAGATCTTGAGCCCTCTGCCCCAGCAAGCGGCAGTTCAGCGATTCGCATCGCATCGCATCGCATCGCATCGCATCGCATCGCATCGCATCGCAGGCTGCATAT
The DNA here is from genome assembly GCA_025775065.1 of Hiodon alosoides. Classification (NCBI taxonomy): domain Eukaryota; kingdom Metazoa; phylum Chordata; class Actinopteri; order Hiodontiformes; family Hiodontidae; genus Hiodon; species Hiodon alosoides. Next base: position 10,715 of record JAOYSI010071270.1, read on the forward strand.
GCTCACTTAGTGGGCCACGCTGTTGTTCAGGGTACCCTAACACGGTAATCTAAGCTAAATGCATTCAGTGCAAACAAGATAAGGCGAACCGGTACAGATACAGTGAAGTACGAAATTACAAATGTCATAATCAGTAGGGGCGGAGGTGGGAGGCACGGACGTGTTGTAAATGGAGCGCGACCCGTAGCCCTGCTAACGCATTTCGGCAGCGCTGGTGGAATAGGCTTGGAAGCGTGGTATGGCCCTCAGTGATGCCTTGCTCCAGATGCAAAACCTCCCCTCTTGCACCGACTGGGAATCTATCCCCCTAATTGCTCCTCTTTAAGTGCACCTTGACAGCACTGCCATTTGTGGGAGCAGAATGCAGGCTGCTCTTGGTTGTGTAATTATGTCCGCACTAATATTGGGATGCATCAAAACAAGACGGTAGTCCTCCAGCATGCATTTAATTGACAATTAACTCTAAATTAGAGGCCTGTGACCTTCACAAAGACCCTCTGCGTGTCATTAACGGTGTAATAGTAAACATGATTACACTGGATTCGTGCAGAAGATGGGGCTGGCGTTTTCGGCGTGCACAGCAGGGCGCCTTTAGTCTTTTCACTGGGACAGAGACGGGGAAATGGACACTTCTGGCTGAACCAGGTCTCACCTTGAAGTGAATTACCACAATTAAAATATATTGCTCTGAGAGAGGAAAAGGATATCATGTTTTTTTTCTGTCTGCTTACGGCTCAGTTTTTATTTATTTTTTGTTACTCATGGCAGTTGTGTTTAATTGGTAAACAGATAGCTGATTGGCAGGTTAAGGGCGGAGACTAGCTCTGTGAGAGAAGGGACAGGTCTGAGAGCTCACCGAGAGCCAACAACACCACTTCCAAACATTCTAGTGAAGAGATCAGTTCTGTGTAGGCCTCCGCACTCACGTGAAAGCAGCTCCTGCAGTTCGCGTGAAAATGATTAGGAGCAATTTTGAAACAAATTTAGATCTTCACAAGGTGTTTTTAATTATGCATCAGTCTCAAGAAAGAGGTAATTAAGTGGGGAATATTTCCCACATCGCGGGTTGTTCTGATGTTAGCCTCTGGTTGCGTCATGCAGCTGTGTGAGCGCTATCCCAGCACGGCGGAAAATTAGCAGGGAGAAGCCCGTTACAAAGCCCGGAGCCGACCCGCGTTTTCGAATTAGGGGGGATGGCAGAATTGCCTAACCAAATCACATACCTTCCGTTTATTTGTGCCTGTTAAATCCCAGGCGTCACCAAAGTTGGGGGGGAAAAAATCCAAATAAATGACTTAGCGGAGCCGGGAGAGGAGATGGCTGGGAGGCAGCCAAACATTTCAGCTGTGAACAAGGCACTTTCCCATGCAGTGATTAAAAGGATATAGAGGAAAGTGGGCGATCTCATTCATCTCATAGCAGGGGGAGCAGGGGCAGTCCAGTCTCCTCCAGATCTGGAGCCAACTGCGCTATGAAAGTGTCATGTGGACAGAGGGGCACGCCGGGTCTCCCGCTCCACCGCGTGAGGAAAGGGCCACTTTGACCTTTCACCATTAGCAAAATGCCGTTGTTGTCACCGTTGTTGTGATTGTCACCCCACCCCCACACCTGGACACTCATAATCCATCTCTGGCTGTGTGCTTTCCAGACTCTCCACAGCCTGTACAGTAATATTAATTGCACACTCTTCGAAAATGTGTTATCAGTAATTGCTTCCCTGTAGGGCCACAACTAGAGTGGGCATAGCACATTGTGGTGCGGTCCGGTCCGGTGTGGTGTGTAGTATAGAGACGCACGCGCGTGCCGTCGTAGCGCTCAGGGCCCCCGTTAGCGACACATTTTGGCCTTCCCGAGGTTGTGAGCCAGAAGAGCCACTGCTCCACTTTTCAGCCGGCTCCTGTCAAGGCCCGCTCTTGATTTAATTAGGCAGCGAGGACATGGTGTGCAACAAGGGAGAAGTTTTCCTTCTCTGAGGCACTGACAGCCAGCAGCCCCGGCGCCTTCTGGATGCAGGATCTCTCTCAACGTTTCACATCAGCGCCTCGGGGCGATCTGTCCGCTCTTCAGCGCGCCACCTTCGGGGGATTCTAACGCTGGGCAATCAGTCAGTTGCTAAACGTAAACAGCAACAGTCTGAGCAAACCCCGGGAGTGCACAAACGTGACCGCACGAACACGCACTCAAGCAAATGCCCGTACCCTTACGGAACACGCGCAGAGTTCCTACTCAGATTCCCAGAAAAACGCAGAATAAAACGCCTTCATTTCGCAAAATGACTGTGATTTTCTTTTTGGGAACTTTTTTGTGAAATACTTCTTCACATTGGTACCAGGATGTATTTAAATGATTTATGTCATTTAATGAGAATGTTCACCTGCTTACTTGACATTTATGTGCTGGTCAGATTGATGAATCCTTTTAATCCCATGCATGCCCTAAACCTTCTTCATCATGGCCAAGCACGGTCCCTTGTCCCCTGGGAGTCTCAGCACATTTCAATGGCCGCCAACTTACTAATTAACCTCCAAACGTCGCCCAATAACATCCGAAAGCTGTGCTCTGCTCTGCTCTGCTCAGCGCCTTGCCTTCAGTGCTGAAGATTTTTAACTTTTTTTTTTTTTTTTTTTTTTACCCTTGTGAGTTTTCCCTGTTCCTCCTAAATGTGGGCTTACTGTCATTAGGGATAAATGTGTCTTCATTCCTTAGAGACTGTTTTAAAACATGAATAGATTGAAATTAATGCTTTTTTTGGGTTAGTGTAGTGTTAGTGTCTGCTTCCTGTGGAAACGTTGGTGGGGGATATGGTCATCCTCAAGACAAACAGATTGTCCCTTCTTTGCAGAGGCCCTGCTGAAAAACCGCCTGGCTTCCTTTTGCAAATTTGGCTGGAGTCATTTCCTTACAGTTGTCCTGTCCTTTGGCTAGACAAGACATTTCTGAAATCAGCAGAGGGGAGGGGTCAGATTTCAGAGGGGTGTGCAAGTGCATGTTCACTATGGGTGTGTCCTCAACGTGGATGTTTCAGTAGTTTGCTGTGAAAAGATGCAGTATGCACGTTTCAGCTTTACACCATGTACACACTGTGGGTGTGTCCACTGCTGACGTTTTCGCTATTGGAATGTCTAGTGTGGGTGTGTCCACTCATTACAGTTTTTCTATTGGAATGTTTCGTGTGGGTGTGTCCACTGCTGACGGTTTCTCTGTTGGAATTTCTAGTGTGGGTGTGTCCACTGCTGGCGTTTTCTCTGTTGGAATTTCTAGTGTGGGTGTGTCCACTGCTGACATTTTCTCTGTTGGAATATCTACTGTGGGTGTGTCCACTGCTGACGGTTTCTCTATTAGAATATCTATTGTGGGTGTGTCCACTGCTGACGGTTTCTCTATTGGAATATCTATTGTGGGTGTGTCCACTGCTGACCGTTTCTCTATTAGAATTTCTAGTGTGGGTGTGTCCACTGCTGGCGTTTTCTCTGTTGGAATTTCTACTGTGGGTGTGTCCACTGCTGACATTTTCTCTGTTGGAATATCTATTGTGGGTGTGTCCACTGCTGACGGTTTCTCTATTAGAATATCTATTGTGGGTGTGTCCACTGCTGACGGTTTCTCTATTGGAATATCTATTGTGGGTGTGTCCACTGCTGAC
>JAOYSI010071281.1:0-19429 GCA_025775065.1 Hiodon alosoides
TGACCGTGGCTGGGGGTGAGAAGGTGCTGCATTCTGGGAAGGGGGGAGAGACGGTGGTTTACTTTCTCAATACGAGCCAGGTGCTTTACGAGCTGAATATCTCCGAGTCACATTACAGCAGGCTAACTGTCGAAGCTGAATCATGGCACATCTCCCCTGGAAACGATAATGGAGAGGAACTCTCTCTCTCTCGCACGCACGCACGCACGCACGCACGCACGCACGCACGCACGCACGCACGCACACACACTTTCTCTGCAGGTTTCCTGTGTTCCCAGGGGCTTTCTGACCATCACGGAGAGAAACATAATCATTCTGCTACCGTCGTCTTGGCAACGACGACCAGCCATGAAACGGAAGCACTCTCTGTGGTGTGGCTGCTCCTGCCACCGGGCGAGGTGAGCGCGGCCATCTTCCTAAATTCAGGCCCACTCAAAGCGCTGCCTTCAGCGCCACTGGGTGGCTGCCTCACAGTATTACACCGCAGCAGTGTCCCTAAACGGAAGGGGCGCGCAGAGTTAAACGCGGACTGTGCGCGCGCAGAGTTAAACGCGGGGAACTCACTCGTCCAGTCCTCTTCGAAGCAGTGCAGGAAGTGGAAGGCCACCATGATCAGGGCGTGCAGCGATATCAAGGCGATGTACATCTGGAACAAAGGGGCGTCAGCCAATCAGCCGCCGGCTGTTCTGAAACCTCGCAATCGATTTAGGGACGTTGACAGACATAGCATGACGAGAGGCGCCACGGACAGAACAAAGTGAACCGCTGACATCATCAGTGATGTGATGTCTGAGAAAGGCGGGATTCTTCAGAGACAGGGGAACAGCCGCGACGGGCGCCTGCAAGTGCTGTTGTGACCATTGTGACCATCCTGTGCTTCACAAGGTGTATAAACGGCAGAGACATACTCACCGTGAAGAGGACAAAGAACTTCTGGTTGTTCTCCCCCACGCAGTTGTTCACCCAGGGGCAGTGGTGGTCCATCTTCCTAATGCACCGCTTGCAGACGCTGGCAGAGAGGCACGACCCGGTCAAACTACGCCTCCACGCAGGGAGACCACACAGCGACCGCAGAGTCTCACGGGACCGGCAGCGGCGACCACTCTGATAAGCCCCAGTTGATTGCCTCCAACTCCTAACGACTCCCAAGGGCGGTATATTTGACTGTTTTGGGTAGGCCGGGTCGCCTTACCTGCAGTGGTGCGCCCGGTCGGGCTTGATGCTGCAGCACTTGGGACACTTGTAAACCACCTGTCCCGGCTTCAGCTGCAGGCTCTCGATGAACTCCTTGGTGGCGTTCCCTTTCGGCACGGCCCCCTGCGGAGCGGAGGAGGCGGCGAGAAATCAGAGATCCGCGCCCCGTGGAAACCGGCACCGCGCCTCGGGCTCCGCCGGGGACTCACCGGATCGGTGCACATGGCCCGGAAGTGGGAGGCCAGAGCCAGGAAGGCCAGGACGTTGAAGAGCGTCCCGTTGGCCAGGCTGTAGGCCAAGCTCGGGGAGGGCAGCAGCATGACGAAGACCACCACGAACTCGGCGTAGAGGACCAAGAACCAGGTGATGACCGCACAGACGATCCCACAGCCGTCGCGGATGAACCACATGGCGCCGGGCGTCCCCCGGGCTGGCCCGCGCTGCTCGGGCTGCGGGTAGCCCGCCTGCCTCTCGACGTCCCTGCTGCGGTAAGCCAGGCTCCTCATCCTACCACCACAGCCCCATCAGCAGGCTGGGGAAACAGGGAAGGGCAGGGGCTTAGCTTTACCGCTCTGTAGCCGGAGAACGGCGGCGCGCCGATAGGCTCAAAACGCTGACAGAGGTGAGCGCAAACGCGCTGGTTTTAGATTTTACTTTAAAGTTCAGTTCCTCCTTGGCAGACACCTGAAGACCAACTCATCCAGATGCTGCTGACAGCGTGAGGGGCAGGGAAACCGCTGCCCGGACGGATTCGGATTTAATGTCATTTAGCCACGCCCACTGCCCAGACAGAAGAGCATCAGCACTAAACTACCCCCTCATCCCATCCAACAGGTAAGGGGACATCTGCAGTCACAATGGGGTTGACAGAATTTCACCCGTTTGTTTCCATGTCGATTAACAGCTCATCCTGGCACAGTAAGCGGGTACATATATCCCACAAAAATGCCACTTCGGTTATAAAGTAAAACGATGGTGTGTTTGCCACCATCTCGATATCCTTAAATAGTTTGTGTAATGCAGAAAACCTTCCGTGTAGGTTATTTAATCAAACCAACGACTCCCCCTGGTGGTGACTAGTCATTCGTCTGGTAAGTTTTCCTTTCCCTAACACAGCCCTGGTTGTCCTGTTACACGGAGGCGGGGGAAGGAAGAATGCTCCAGATGCAGGCCCCACTGACCCAGTGGGGTAAAAGCAGCCAATCTGAAATCAGACAGACAGGACAAGCTGGCCAACAGGGAAAGGGATTGGCCATCTGAGGCCCGCCCATCGTCTGCTGTGATGTCACAGGAGCTCTGTGGATCCAGCAGTTCCGGCGTCCCTGGCCACGCACGCTGGGAACTCTAAACCAGGCCCGCGTAAGTCCAACCGTAACTGAGCCATTGTTAGCGACCTGCGCCAAAAACCACAGTACAAGTAAGGACCTTGAGGCAAATGGTCTTAGTGACTTTTGTCTCACTAACAAAGGCCACAATTAAACCAGCCACAAATGAAAGACTTAACAACGGAATAGTTTACAGATACGGAATGGAGGCATGGAAACGGACTTGTGTACATGTTAGGATCCAAAGGTCGCAGCTGTCGTTCTGAATTGATTATTTATTTATTTTTTAAAGATAGCAAGCTAAGCTTCGCTTCCCACGATGCACCACAAACGACTTCAGCTCTCTGTGAAAATGATACGGCTTGTTCGCAAAGACACAGCACATTTGCTGCAATTTTTATCCTTTGTGTCCAGAAGGCCCGGTTTCCTGAGGGAGAATCAGAAAGGGCCCGATCTCTGCATGAAGCCTTTGTCCTGTAAAAGGATCTCATCCTTTATTCTTAAAAACAAAAACAAAGTGCACAATTTGGTGACACTGAAGCCAAATCTGCAAGTCATTCCCTGAACCCTTTCATACAGTACAGATCTCAGTGTTTATTTACACACATAAAAAAAACCACCGTTAGTTTGGCCGCCGAATTGCACCTTTAAGCAGGCACAAAAAAAACAAAACAAAAACATACTTATGTACAGAACCACACGTTGCGTTTCCATGCCGACCCACCAAACCAGCACAGCAAACGCTTCAGGCTGAGGGATTCAGCGGGACACGCCGAGCCACTTCTTTACATGTATTCAAACTACAGGGGAGACAGCCTATCCTGATCCACGCTGGCTGCTGCTCTGGCCAACTCGACAGCGGAATCGAAGAGAAAAAATAAACCTTAGCCAGGTCCCAGCTGCTCAGCTTGACTGTGATGGCGTTAGGCAACCGGAAGGCCAGGTTTAGCCCAACTTCAAAGACCTCAACATCCCCACCTCATACTGTATCATCATCATCACTCACTAGCTTGGCGCCTTGCTAGGACTTGAACCACCGACCTTGTGATTACATTTCTTACTCTTTGGAGATACGACACTGCCGTGCTTTAATTTAAATAATAAATGGAATTAGTGACACCACGAAGCCCAAGTAGAGAGGCCTTTGCAGGAATAGTGGCTCCTGATTCGAGGATATAATTAGACTGCTGTGAGGTAACATAATGGGGCATCAGAGCGCAAGCAGTGGAGTTATCAGTTGTGGGAAGAACCCAGCAGTGTGCAGCTCGACCTCTATGGGTGATTAACTACAGACGAGAGTCCTAATTATACCCGACCCGGATTTTAAAGCTCTTAATTAGCGCGCACACACACACACTTTCGGCTGCCACCTGTGGGCGTGACGGTAAATTTGTAGGCGTTTGCCAGTAGCGAACAGCCGCACGGTACTGCAGTCTGATCGTCAAATGAGAACTCAACCAGCGCAATTAAGGATACAGCGAGAAGCAGCGGTCAAGGTGTGCCCTTGAGGGGTGGGGAGAAGATGTTGCGTATTCCTTTAAACAGTAATAAAAACCTTTCAGTGGGGACTAAAAATCAGATAACTTTTTTTTTTTTAAGTGAGTGTTGCAATGTACGAATATAAGGCTACGCTGCGGAATTCCTCCGCCCGACTTCGGTTGAGCTATAAAGTTAACAAGCTTGTCATGTTTTAAATACAACTATTAATATCAGTTTTTAAATCAAGGGAAAACAAATGAACGTTACCTGAAGAAAAGCGCGATATTAGAATCGAAACGTACATCTTTTACCGTTAACCGTTAGTCAACAGAACAACAAATATATCGCTGGTTAGTCAACGAGATGAATCGTTAATAAACAGGGGAGGGCGTTTTTGCCATTAAATCGCATGTTTACAAGGTGAAATATGAAGTTGGTAAAGGGATGTCGCTGAAACGCTGACGATTATTTTTTCCCCAGCATCATGACACAAGCCTAAAAGTGACATTACATTCTCTGGACGACACAAGAACCACATGGAACTAACTAATTGGCTCGCTATCCAACATGTTATACTTGGAAACAATCGAGCAATTAACAACTTAGAACAACAAAAAATAGCTAATTTTCCTCATGTTTTATGACATCGTTTGGCATATCCACAGAAGCTCCTCAAGATATAAAAGCTAGCATGTGAGCTACCAATCTACTGAACCTCATCTTGGAATCAACCTATCAATTGCCACCTACCTAAAGGTTTGGCTGGCTAGATTAGCGACCAATTTTTAAATATATTTTTCCTTTATGTGGTCATCGGTAAAACCAACTGTAAAATACTTACCTGTTTGACTTGAAGGCGGTGGTCCCTATCTAGCATCGGCCAAATTCTGTTATCGGTGAAAAGACCCCCGTTTCCTCTTGAGTCTAGCTAGTAATGACTGTCAACTACACAGCCGCCTCGGCGACCACCGGCACGCTTTTGCGAAATCCGAGACACGCCTCCTCTTTCGCGAGTCGAGTTCTACATAGGACCTGTGCGTTTGTAGAAATGATGTAGTTTCAATATCTAGGCAGATGTGTTTATTTTTTTTCAAGTATTTTAATAATCAAATAGGGTAATCCCACTCGGTGTATCGTCCACCCCAGTGTGGTTCTCAACCTCCGAGGGAAGAGTCTGGTAAACTCTGGCCTTAGCCAATTAAACAAAAGAGAACCAGGAAGTCTGGTGTGTTTCAGAGGCAAGACTTCCTGCAGTGATGCACCTCGAAGTGACCGATTTTCTGCGCAGAAGAAGAAACGCCGAGGCGTCTCAGTCACTTAATGTGAATGCTAGCTTACCCTTTTACAATCCCTGACGGGTTTCTGTAAGCGATATAGTACGATAGCCAAGTGGCATCAATTCCATGTGTTCTTACGCGTTTTTCAGGGATGTAATTGTTATATTTTATTAAATGTATAGTACATTTTTCTTTTCAAATTTACTAGATACAGTTGAAGAAGTATAATGGAGAGATGTGTGAATACAGATTTACATTATCCCAATCACCTAACCCCCCCACCCATATTAGTTGGGGTCCTAGTGCAGTGTATTAGCTCAATAACGAATTCAAATTAATTGAGAGCTCGATTTGATCTGCAAAGTTGGGGGACCCAGTCGTGGTTCAAAGAATCATTTGTATTGTTTTTAACTTGGTCGATTCAAAACTATTCCTTTTTTTGGACAGCGTTATTTCTTCCTGACGCATTTCTACAGTGCTAGAATGAACAATTTTACATATTGTTAAAGATTGGAGCCTCAGAAATTGACTTTAGTTTTAAATGCTTAAAAATAATAGAAAAACATCAGCAGTGTACCTTTTGGAGAATAACAACATTTGAGAACAAAGAAATACGTCAGTCAGAACTTAAGCAGATCGTTTTAAAAGTAAGCATTCATAAAATTGTTTTGTTTTGTTTTTTTAGAGAAAATTAGGGGGGCTTCAAATAAGATTCACGGGTCTTGGTTTACACCAGACGTCTTTGACCAAAATCGTTACTGCTGTGTCGCTGATTGATGAGGTAACCGCACCGCCTGTGCAAGCGTGAACATGGCTACCGTACAAGTTTGTGAAGCCGAAAAGGTGTACATAATGCACGGCGTAAAGGTAAGTTAACTCCTTTGTGGTTGTTATTCAGATGTTACTCGTGTACTTGTAGGTTACTACAATAGTTAAGTGAGTAGAGGGAACGAGGAAGGTATGGGTTTAATGCTGCCATAGTCGACACAGTAGCGGTTATCTTGGTCGATATCGTGATGTTTGCTTAAAATTGTCCACTCTTTAAAGTGCACGTTGGTGGACTACGTCTGGTTACCTAACAACGTCTACTTTCGTATTTTTTAAATTAATTAATTTATGTTTACTTCGGAATGTGTTTGATCGTCCGAGTAGTAAAATTCACGTTATTTTGCTGGCTAAATGTCAAATTGGACTATAGCAATAATGTTTTAGTTGTTTTGAACAGGATGATCTGCGGATAGACGGACGAGGATGCGAGGATTATAGGCACATGGAGATCGAAACCGACGTGGTGTCAAATACAGACGGCTCGGCTCGGGTTACACTGGTAAACTCGTACTTCTTTTTTAACGATCCAAATTGTATAAACTTTATACAGTATCTGAACTCTGTCGTCGTTGTCTTCACTAACACCAGAGCAGATGGTTAATTTATAATTAAATGATTCAACCCTAATATTATTAAAGTTTTATTAACATTAAGCCGGTCCTTTTATTTGTTTCCAGGGGCACACAGATATTCTCGTGGGAATCAAAGCAGAGATCGGAAAGCCCAAGCCATTGGTACCAGACGAGGGTTTCTTAGAGTTTTTTGTCGACTGGTATGCACCTTTGTTTTCAACTAATTTACAACTCTTGTTTTTTTTATTATTGACCACTAGAATTAAACTAAATAGGAAGGTTTCCAGGAAGTAGTCAAGTCACAAACTTTCCCCCGCCACTGCCAATTACCTGGAAGCCAGCACCAGAAGTTTTCTGTGTCTAATGATGTTTCTTTGTCTGCCTGAACCCACCACCCAGTTCGGCGAACGCCACCCCGGAATTTGAGGGTCGTGGCGGCGAGGAGCTTGGGACAGAGCTCAGCTGCACGCTGTACAAGGTGTTCAACAACCGACGCAGTGTGGACCTTCGAGCTCTCTGCATCTCCCCTGGGGACCACTGCTGGGTGCTCTATGTGGACGTGCTGGTGAGTGTTGTGTTGAGGCCACCGTGACCTCGCTCCTGCCTGTTATTTACGATCCGTTACAGAGTGTTACCTTTATTAACTTTTTGGGGGGGGGAAACGTTAATCTCAGAAGTCTGAAGATAATTTTTTTCCCATCCGTCATGGCAGCTGCTTCAGTGCGACGGAAACCTGCTGGATGCCGTTTCCGTAGCGATCAAGGCTGCTCTCTTCAACACACGGTAATGGCGGCCCCACGGCGCCTGTTTTCAGCTGCTGAGAGCTGTGCTCCTGTGCGTTACCTAAGTTAGTGTCACTAAAACAGGATCCCCAAAGTGCAGCTGGTGGAGGACGAGGAAGGCGGGAAAGAGCTGGATCTGTCGGACGACCCGTACGACTGCACCAGGGTGAATGTGGAGGACGTGCCGTGCATCGTGACGCTGTGCAAGGTGTGCGAGGCTGCTCGCCTTGGGGTGGGACCGTCTCAGAGGTGCTGTTGGGCTCTCTTCAGTAGAGACTTTTCTGGGTGGGCTGGGCCCAATCTGGCAGGATTCCAGCATGGTGCGGAATTGGGGTGAGAGGCAAGAGTTTTGTAAAAGAAACCCTTCCTAACAACAGTGACCCACTAAGACCTGACACCAGTTATCGCAGTCCTGGACTATAGATGACGTGTGTCTGTGTCTGTGTCTGCGTGTGTGCGTCTGCGTCTGCGTACCTCCTCAGGTCGGACACAGGCACGTAGTAGACGCCACCCTGCAGGAGAAGGCATGCTCGGTTGCTAGCCTTCTGATTGCTGTCACACGACACGGGACAGTCACCTGCGTCCGGAAGCTGGGCGGGGGGAGCCTGGACCCTGAGAGCATCTTTGAAATGACACAGGTGAGTCGAGTGGGCGTGGCAATGGGGCGGCCACCTGTCTCCGGCTGGATGCTCATGACTCCTACTTTATTTGGAGAAGGAGAACATCGGAACCCCCCCTTGCGGCCTGCTGCGTGATGGGCCTTTTAAAATTCCCTGTATTTTTCCCTCCCCAGACAGGGAAGCGAGTGGGCAGGGCACTCCATGCTCCCCTCATGGAGCTCCTGCGGAAGGAGGAAGCCCTGGGGAAGACGAGGCAGAAAGTGGGCTTTCTGGGCTGATCACTGGCTGTGGTTTTAGCCAGTTTTTTTTTCTTCTTTTTTCTTTCTAATAAAATGTAGTTTAAAGAATGTGGCTCCGACTGATTCTCATCAACACTTGCACATAATAGCCACCTAGTCCTTAGCCCTCTGTTGGTATATGTTTTTTAAAAACGTAGTTCTTTTCTTCTTCTCTGCGGTTGGCTCCAAGTTGCTTCCTTTTATCTGTGTGGGGTTGGTTTCCAAGGCTACTAAATGTGTCCTGTTCCTACTTGACTTAGCTCCCTGTAAAACGCTTCAGTTTCGTGCCTGTTGACTGAATATAAAAATTCACTGTCGGAAAGACGAGTGAGTGACGCGTGTCAGGGGAAGCTTAAATGTCAGAACAGATCAAAGGAATCCTCCCGAGAGCGACGTCGAAACTCCGGTATTCCAGTAGGGCCGAGTACACTTGAAGCCAGTACCTCGCATAGTAACGAGAATCGAATCCGTTAAACGTCTGCATTTGACTACGACGTAGTTCCGCCTCGTTGTCCGTTCTCTGATCTCGCTCAGCGCGTAAAATCCTCGAGGCGTAACACAACTTGTTGGCACCTGACAATTCTGACGTCACCTTCCCGAATATATATTTTTCTCGACAGTTCTCACACGGTTCAAGAAACAAGTTGATTGTCTGTCGAGAAATCGCACGTTCTACAGCTTCGCCATGGATAATTTCAGAAGAGTGTACCTGTTTCTCTGTCTTCTCATTTTAGCGCACCATTCCTTTCAACAAAGTCCTCCCAAGAAAAAGAAAGGTAGAAGTCACGTGTTTTGTTTCTATTGAGTTATAGCTATTAAAGAACTGACCGCATGTTTGCAGAAGCAGACGGATGAATGCGTTATGTAAAAACCGTGTATATGCAGCGGTATGGCACACGTAAAAGGGTTGCTGGTCGCTCTGCAGATGTGGCTTTACGACGCGTAACTTAACCGGAATTCCATTAAAATACTTTCAGCGATACGTTTGTAACATTGTAGCATGATAGTTTTGCGGTACTTGAAATTAAAGGACGGCTGAATGTTGACACGAAGCCGTCAGACTCCAAAGCTCGTTGCGGCTAATGTGCTACTGAGAGGCGATTAAGTTATTATCCAGCTGTAGGTATGTAGACTGCCTCTGCGGTCAATGATACATTTTCCAGTTTTCCCCACATTGACACTGGGTTTTCTATTTTTCTTTATTCTCTCTGGAAAATGCAATCTGCGCTATAACAAATAACAATTTGATTGATAAAATCAGAGGACAGCTTTAGTCACTTAGCAACACGGAAACTTTTTTTTTTTAAATTGAACGATCCTCTGTACCGAGTAGGGTAATACGGTGGAAGTCTCTCGAGCGTGGACGGGCGCGCGGGTCAGAAGTGGTGTGTTTATAGTGTTGTAGAAGCTGTCCTTATTCTGTAAGGTTCGTTGTGCTAGACAGGAATTTGAAATGCCTCTCAGATCGCACTAGCGACCCCCCCTCCCAGTCCTGCAGCAGCAGCAGCAGCAGCGGCGGCGGCAGTAGCGCGCCCTCTCACACACGCCCTGACACTCTCCACTCCAGATGGCGGGAACACGGCCGCCATCGAGGAGCTGACGAAGCGGGTCGACGAGATCGTGCAGGAGCTAAACCTGCTGAAGGAACAGCAAGCCCTACAAACAGGTAAAGGCCTCCACCTCAGTCTCTACTCGCACTGAGGGGGCACACGGCCCCCAACGGTCAAATCAAACCGGTGCTAATTGCCACATTTGCTAATTGCCACATTTGCTTCTTAGGCAGCAGTCCACTATTATACGTTATTTTATGCATTGAATAATTATTTTAAACATTTTTTTTTATATATATATATTCAAAAATATTTGTTAATTTGTACCAAAAAGGCGCTGCACACATGCGAGTAGCTGTTCTGCAGTGACTTGGATCAGACCCTATAACCCTCTGGGGTTATAAATATGCTTCTCTATTTCAAGCTTTATAAGTAGATACATATTGTGATCTTATGTAAACCCATCACATGGTGTCCAGCTGCACCAGTTACGAAATCCCAAAAATATTTTGTTCTTGTCTGGAAGGGATTCGTGGGAAGGCTTTAAATTACAGTGCACAGCAGCATAACTAATGGGCTGTAAAGAAACCAGAAATGGGCCGTAACGCTGTTCTTTCAAGTCTCCTGACATTCAGTGGCAGGCGGAGAATTTGTACTCTGGATGACTTGGATTTTTACTTTGTTGGACTAAGGATCAGAGAACATTTTGAGGTAATTCTGAGGATATCCCCCCCCCCCCCCAGTTTGTCTGAAAGGAACCAAAATCCACGGAAAGTGTTTCCTGGCAGACGACAAAAAGAAGCGCTACCACGATGCCAGCGAGGACTGCATGGCCAAGGGGGGCACGCTCAGCACCCCGCTGACGGGTGACGAGAACGACCAGCTCCTGGACTATGTGCATCGGAGCATGGGGCTCGAGGAGCAGATTTGGCTGGGTGTTAACGATATGACCAGCGAGGGCGACTGGGTTGACCGGACGGGCGCCGCCGCGCGCTACCGGAACTGGGAGACCGAGATCACCCACCAACCGGACGGCGGCCGCGCCCAGAACTGCGCGGTGCTGTCCGCCACCGCCAACGGGAAGTGGTTCGACGAGAGCTGCCGCGCGGAGAAGGCCTCCGTGTGCGAGTTCAACATCGTCTGATCGCCGCCGGCGACGCCAAAAGCTGCGGGGTGGGCCCAGCATTACAGCCCGCCGTTTCCTGCCCTCCCGTCATGTGTCGGTAGACCTGGCATTTACTTATAAAGATTCTCCGTTTACTAACAAGTGGATTGTGAGTATGCACACCTGCAGAGAATACGGTTTTTATTTACACACACAGGCGTTTTTCCATTCGCTGACATATGTACGTTAAATTTGCTGAAATGTCCAGGAAACATTAAGCTTTCTTCCTACATACAGCAAGTTGTTATTGCGATGTATCAACAGCTGGTTGCGTAGTGATTGACGTGATAACTGAAAGGTTGCCCGTTCAAGTCCCACCACAGCTGTTACATGCTTATAACAAAACTTAACCCGAATTAGTAAAAACCCATCTTAATAAGCCGATGAATGCATTAATTGTCAGCTGTGAAATTTGCTTTGGCTGCTAAGCAACTAATAATATTAATATGATATCAAGTTACTAAAATAGAAACTAATCAAAAAAAAAAAACATACAGGTTTGAAAACTTAAATTCAATTGGAAAACAATCCATTGCTATTTGAAGGTGCACATGCAGCGACATCAGTTTTTGCTTATTTTAAAATGACTGAATAAACTCTTTGTAGATAACACGTGCTGATGTATTATTTTCCAAAAAGGTGGAGGGGATGATATTAAATGCATTTTGACAAAAATACTTTTGAAATTGACAGACAGCAAGCATTTAAAACGCACCAGATTGAGATGTACCCGACTGGTAAGCAACAGCAGAACATTAACTCTGATTCTAGGAACTACCAGAAGCAAGGTGAGAGAGATAATATAAAAATATATATACTTCTTTTTAAATCAGCACATTGCTTTTCTTTCCTTGGTTCTGAATTAGTACACACGAAAGAGAAGTTTATTAACTTCACGAAAAAAATCGAAGTGATACAGATTTGATTACGTATGTGCTCTCTCACATTAACATCCAGTACATTCTTCAGTACAATCAAACAAGCTGCCTTTAAACATTAAGAAATGCAGATCTGAGAAAACCGACTTTACAAAAATAATTCATCGCTCTTAAACAATTGACGTGACAATTTATTCACAGAGTTTGAACTGAAAGTTTTTCTATAAAAACCACTCGTGTTCGACATTTCAAAACATGTACAATTCATTTCTAGATATTGGAAGCAAAGGCAGCTTTTGAGAAACAAGAGAAGTAGCTTCTAAACGGTAGTTTAGAACGTATTTTAAACTGAACTTAATAAATAATGAAATTGCTTCAACGGCTAAACCAAGGCTAGCGCCAAATCAAAACGTTAACAAACCGCTAATCGCATTTAAAAGAAACGTTTATTTTTAATTGCGTTTTAATTTTTTTGTAAAAAGAAAGGGCTATTGAATACAGTTAAGTATTATTAGCGGGTTGACCACGTTTTGATTTGGGCCCAGGTTAAGAATAATTCGCAGTAACTCACGGTCCGTCGTTTGGTGCATGGCAAGGGCAGAGCAAAAGATGGCCCTCAAATCTTAACATATTGTGCGAAGTGTACTAAGTAACTAAACAAAAATCTACATAATAAATACACGGCACACAGCAGATAGATTAGACGAGCTGACTTATAACAAATGGACAAAGCAATTTCTGTAGCGTTCTACGTGTCCATGGCGTTATTGATTGTCAAGGAAACCTCTAATATAATTTCGTCATTATCGGTGTTGAACTGTTATATAATCCAGCAACATATGTAATGGCAACAACAACATTTACTTTTACCCATAAACAACTCTCCCGGTGACGAGCAAGACCAACATGGTCGATTGAGAGTCGACAGAGTTGCGACTGAGCGCCCGGCAATCCCAACGGGGTTTAAACACTGCATTCGCTCTCCCTCTGCGTTCACCTTGGCAACTCTGTGCAGTCTCGGTCCACCAGGCATCGCAACGGCAAGCAAACGGCAAACGACGGCACTGAGCTCAACAATCGGTAAGCATGCTTTAAATCCTGACTGGGAAGTCAAGTGGCTTCCAATCCCCGGCTCCTAAGAGAGGTTATACATTCAAAGTCCGTTTTTAAATCTATGCAAATTCATTTTTAAAACACTGCAAGAAGAGGAAAAAAAAACAATGTTTCTGTCTGTGAAAGCAATGTGTAAAAACTGACACCACAGGCACATTAAATTACTCGCATTAAAACTTTAAAAGTCTCATGCCTAACCCCTGTGGGGGAACAGCATCGCAAAATCTAGCCTTTAGACAAAAGTAGAAAAAATGAGGAGGTCTGCACAGTCCCCCCCTGGGGGTTGGAATTGTTTTTGCCAGATTATCAATATGTTTCTGTTCTCAATTGTCCAGCGCTCTACCATCGCTCTCCAACTCCAGCTTGGCTGTGGGGTGCCTGGGCCGCTCGTCATCCAGTCTGTTGGAGGGGGGTGGAGGTGGGGTTGTCCCATCTTTCTTGAAGCTGTACAGCTCGTTATCCACCATGTTACGACTGGGGACCAGCGGCAACGCTTCTCCGGACGGGTGTACGAAGGGGCGGTACACGCCGTCCTCGGGAGGAGCCGGGGTGGGTCCCTCCATGGGCCCGGTGAAGGTCCGGTACACGTCGACCTCGGGAGGAGCCACGGGCCCGGTGAAGGTCCGGTACACATCGACCGGCGGCTGCTCCGGTGGAGGCAGCAGGTGTCCGTACACCATGGTGTCTTCGATGGAGGCGTAGACGTGGGACTCGTTGTCCTCCCGGGTCTTGGAGAAGTGTGGCAGGAAGACATTCCCGTTGGGGTTGTAGATGGATATCTGGGGAGAGCGTAGAGACCTCTTCTTCCTGTGTGCAATGCACAACAGAGGGTCAGAGCGGGGAATCTGGGTGCTCACACCGCATGGAAGCACATCCGGGTTAGCTCGTGTGTGGAGACGCGTGACACATTAATAATCAGCGGCGGAAGGATGACTGCCACGGCGTGACCACTCACCGCATTTTACAGCACACTATGGTTGCCACGACGACGCCCAGGAGCAGCAGGCCACCCAACGTCCCCAGGATGATTTTCAGTACTGAAACTGAGGACATGCCCTGTTAATCACTGTCACCTGGAACATCAGGGAGGTCCCCCAACACCGGGCGGGTACTGTGACCCAGTGCGAAATTACATTATAAAGATCCAACTGCAACTACATAAAGAAACAGCCCAAAGGTCTTGGTGAACCAGGAAGAAATTGAGGGTGAGAGAAAGAGGAGTTAGAGAGCTAGAGTGAGAGAGGGACAGCCAACACTGTTCTGTGAGGCCAACACTCTCATAGAGAGCACGCAGTAACAGGTGGTAACACAGAGAGCACGCAGTAACATGCCTCACACAGAGAGCACGCAGTAACAGGTGGTAACAACACAGAGAGCACGCAGTAACATGCCTCGCACGCAGAGAGCAGACAGTAACAAACCTCACACAGAGAACACACAGTAACAGGTGGTAACAACACAGAGAGCACGCAGTAACATGCCTCACGCAGAGAGCACGCAGTAACATGCCTCACGCAGAGAGCACGCAGTAACATGCCTCACGCAGAGAGCACGCAGTAACAAAACTCACGCAGAGAGCACGCAGTAACAAACCTCACGCAGAGAGCACGCAGTAACAAGCCTCACCTTCCACAGGTTTCCTCTGCAGGGTGATCTTGCTCTTCACACTGAATTGCCCATTCTCAGGCTGACAGTTGGAGACGTTGAGGTAAAAGCTCTCTGGGACAGTATGCATGCCCTGGGGTAGCTGGTCCTCCCGGATGTCCAGGATCTCCTTGCCAGTGCGGTGCAGATCCACTGTTAGTGAGGCATGGGATTGGGAGCACTCGGGCTGGCTGACACTGACCAGCTGCAGGTCAGCCTGCATGTCCGGCGGCACCAACACCACCCACGAGACGGTGGAGAAGGGCTTCATCCCTTTTGGCCAGCCAGGCGTGGCCAAAAACACCGGGACACCCTCGCCCGGTTCCACCATGAAGATGTAGCGCTCTGCGGGTGGGGGAAGAGTTTACACGTTTAACTCCGACGAAAACGGTACAAGCCCCCCAGAGAACCCCCTCACACGGTCAGAATCTGAAGCTCAGAGCACCTTTCTGTAGGTTGATTTGCAGAACTGTACAACTCCAAGGAATTTTAACATCAACATTTTGCCCCGGATGTTGAGACCTTAACCCAACCCAGACTTTGTCAGAGAGCCCCCGCTTACGGGTGTTATCACACCTATCGGGGGCAAAGTGGACTTCTGTCTGAACTAAAAGAGGTCTAAAGCCTAGCTCAGCATTATGGCGTTAAGCTCTGTGCTTTGGACCACGTCAAGCACGCGAGTGGATTGTGGTGGCGGGCGGCGCTGGGGTCTGCTCACCTGGAATGTGTTTGCTGAAGGAGACGTTGGCCACGGGCCCCTGCACTTGCCGGAGGTCCTTGCCACTCAGGGCAGTGATGGACACGTTGGCGTGGATCTGGGCCCTGCGGATGGCGCCGCCAGGGCAGAAGTTCCCGACCGTGGCCTCAGCGCCCTCATCCACCACCTGGAGCTGGAAGTCGCTGCCGCCGCATTCCTGGCCGTGTAGCTGCTGCCCCAAGCCACCAGCAGAGGGCAGCAGCTCCACAGTGCCCTGCGCCGGCACGCGCAGAGTCCAGATCATTTCGAACCAGACATTTGGGAGGCACGAGGGCAGCGAGGGGAAGGCAAGGGAGACCCTTTCTGAAAGACAATCCCCCCACCGCCAGCAACCTGCCAAAAGGTAGAGAGACGCCCTGTGAGAAAGCCCACACAGACTGGAGATGTACACGTCTTCGCGTCTCACCAGGGTAAGTACTGCAGTGACATTCCGTCCAACAAGGTAAGGCGC
Source organism: Hiodon alosoides (assembly GCA_025775065.1). Classification (NCBI taxonomy): domain Eukaryota; kingdom Metazoa; phylum Chordata; class Actinopteri; order Hiodontiformes; family Hiodontidae; genus Hiodon; species Hiodon alosoides. The sequence continues at coordinate 15,914 of JAOYSI010071281.1, forward strand.
AACAGCAAAAGATGTTAGCATGCCCCAAAATCTCACCATTCTGCTCTCCTTCCCGGTCACTTATTTGATTATTTGAAATCCGAGTGGTTAACCCCTAGTTTGCCCACTTTCCTTTCAGGCTCCGCAGCCACAGGCAGTTTACCTAGCGTCTTACTGACCACCAGCTTCAGGACCCAGTCCTGGCAGTCCTCGAAGGTGAGGGTGGACACGTTCCCCGAGGACACAACAATCTGTTCCTGGGGGACGGAGTTCGCCGTCATCTTGCAGGCTGACCCAGGGTCCGTCTTCCTGATTTGGAGGGTTAGGTCCATCTCACTGCGCAGATCCGTGGTGCACCACACTGAGAAGGACACACAGGCGATTTAGGGACTGAACGACAGACAAAGGACAGACAAAGGACAATCAATCAAGCATCTAGAACAGGACTGGTCCAATCGCTTTGCATCAAGGTCAAAGATAATATCACATGTAGAAGACTTTATGAACGATTGGACTCCTGATCACAGGTCTGGAGTCAGACCTCTTGTTTTTTCCTGCATTTCATGGGATAGCTGGCATGCATGTATATATGGAGGGGAGGGGCTTTGGTAAGCTTTATATTGGGAAAATATGTACATTTTTCTTAAAATTCCTGATCTTTCTCACTATAATCTCTTTGGGAGCATTCTGTCCCCCGCCCAGGAAGCAGAAAGCAACCCCCAGTGCAAAAACTCCCTGAACAAAGTCTGTGATTGACCCTGCACTTCCTTAACACACACCGACTGGAAATGTGTGCGTCTGCACGTATTCCTAGTTTTAAAATTGGGCAACAGTCTATCTGTCGTGTTGCGCAACAGCACTCATGTGATGGTTTTTAAACAGCGAAAATATTTAAGGACTAAAAAAAAAACCGTCGTTTGTTCAGGAGTCATCAAAAAACCAGGGACCTATCAAATCACGGCAAAAGAGCAGACCACGCAATCGGCCTACGCTCACATGCCTGTGGGGCTGCTCTTGACCACGGACACCTGGAAGCCGAGAGACAGGACAGCCCTGGCCGTCCGGTCCACCTCACAGTTCCTCAGGGACATGTTGAAGTCGCCCCTCCTGTCTGCTGGCTGGGGGTCCGTCAGCTCCTTGGAGATGGTGTAGGCGGTCCCGTCACGGCGGTATTCCACAGCCACCTTCTTCTTGCGGCACTGCGGCGCCGTGTGGTTCCGGAACAGGACAGTGGCGTTGTGCCCGTCGGGCACCGCAAAGTCCCACATCATCAGGTCATCGTCAGGGAAGCCGTCAGGGTAGTTTGGAGACAGGAACTCCGCGACCGACGTCCCTGGCGCCAGCGACACCCGTACCACCGCCATCACTGGAGGAGAACGACGGGAAAGAACAAGCAGAGGTGAAACAACCCCCATCTTCCCATCACATCTGGCGGGGCATGGTGTTGTGTAGGGCTGGTAAAGAGCTTTCCTCTTCAAGCCCCGGACATTCAGAGATTCAGAAACCAAATCGGAGGCAGCCCAGGCACTCTCACTCTTTATCTCCGGCACCAGAGATATGTTGAAGGGGGTCGGGTCCGGCCTCCTGCCCCCTTGGACCTCCACGGTCACGATGCCCTCTTTGAGAACCTGGATGGTTGTGACGGTGCCGTTCCGGCAGAAGGTACCCACGGAGGTCAGGCTGCCCGGCTGCTGTACCTGCACGGTGAGGGTGTGTAGGTCTGGGCACCTGGCAGTGGGCAGCACTTGTCTCACGCCATTCCCTGAGAAGTTCAGTTGGACTGAGAAGGGGGACGAGACCTTCAGCATCCAGGTGAAGGTTCGGTTGAACGCCGGGAAAAGCATGACCTCCGCCTGGCTGAAATCTCTCGGGCAGGACCCAAGCGAGCAGTCTGGTTGGGTGAAGTGAGAGAGAAGGCACACAGGTGCACGTCAATGTAGCACAAACGCTCAAAGCTACAGGTATTCTTATTTGTTCGTTTCAGCCCTACACCGCCCCGCGCAGTACCCCTCTTAGCACCCCCATACCGATCTGCCTGGAGACGACCACGGTGAAGAAGTCTTGCGGCTGGGGGCAAGTGAACTCCACAGATGAGTTTTGGCCCGCTCTCATGGTCAGCGTGGCAGAACACTGGCGATTGCGGCCTGCACCAATGCACACGGTGCAGACCGCCCCCGCGACCTCCGCCCGGGTGATTTCGATGGAGGTGCCCGGTTCAAGGATGAGGGCTACCAGTCGGCTTCCTAAACAAACCCAAAAAACATACGTGGGGCAGACAAATTTACTGAAAATATTTACTCACTGTTACAACACTACTTTTTCTCACATTTGAACCAGCAACCTACTGGTGCAATGCCGGGGCCACTTCAGGCACTGAACCATGATTTGCTAGGGTCAAACGGAGGGACCTTTCGAGCAGTAGACACACGGTCATGGGTGATTTGTTATTAAAAGCTAATCACAGTTTCAATCTTGAATTCCCGTAGGAGATCCCCAAACGTACAAGTGTGTACATGTACACGCATAGACACACACACACACACAGCGTTTAACTCCTTATATTAACCAACTGAAGTTCACACGCCCAGACACACTTAATCTGCGTTGAAGTGACTCGTGTTTGAATCACAGCGGCAGCCTGGCGCATCGGGAAAACCGGGTCCATTTCCGATCATAAAAAATATGACTAGGACACTCACGCACGTCCATTTAGACACTTTCCGTGAATACATTAGTCACCAAATGCACATAACCTGACTTATTGTCTCAAAGCTAACGCGAAGCATGCACAAAGTGCGGTATCACAGCAACATTGTAACATCAACTGGCCATCCAATCAGCCACCAGTACAACCGGTTAATAATCTCTGGAGTGTTCCAGTGAAAAATGGCTACGGTGCATCCACCAGGCATGTCCTACCCATTGGTGGTGGGTGGAGGTGAGTTTCTCCCCTTCACTGTGAAGCGCTTTGAGGTCCTGAATGGCGCTATAGATATATATATATATGCAATCAATTGTTATAGCATGCTTATAATGTTCATGCGAGATACAGCGACATTGCATTTAAACAACTTTGGCGCAACGCTATGAGAATGTTATGCACTCTCACTTTTCCCGTAAGCCACTGACAACTGGTCAAAAGGACGTTTAACCCAAATGTCACAAGCAAGGATCTGAAGTAAGACCAGTGAAAAAAAATCAAGTGGTTTAAACAATGTCCCCATTCATCCAAATAGTGTTCCTCATAACACTGTATCCACCAGACATGTGGAGTCACATCGCACATGTGTTAGGGTTAGGGCGGATACCCACGCTCCCAGAAATCTTCCATTCACCCTGTTCAGACTACATGCAGACAAAATGTAAATGAGTGAGATTCCTGAAGCCTGGCTGAGGAAACAGTGCGGTCGTGATCACGACAGGTCGGTAGTGAGATTGCTGAAGCCTGGCTGAGGAAACGGTGCGGTCGTGATCACGACAGGTCGGTAGTGAGATTGCTGAAGCCTGGCTGAGGAAACGGTGCGGTCGTGATCACGA
>JAOYSI010071302.1:6775-22122 GCA_025775065.1 Hiodon alosoides
TGTCATCTCAGGATACCACACAGCCCCAGTCGACAGTCTACCAGTCTCTCAGCTACCAGGGCGGACAGACACAGACCCAGTAGACTGCCCTATCTCAGCCACCAGGGTGGTCCAATTTAACAGTAGGCTGTCACACACTGTCCTGATGGTACCTAAGTTAATAGCGCTGTCTTCCCGGCAGCCTTTGTGGATGACTAGGCCTCCTCCAAAGAGCTGTTGGAAGCATGGTGGCTCCTTTCCCTGAGTGACAAGCACCTGATGAACAGGAGAGAGAAAAGCCACGATTACTGACTACTGCCTCAATTAACCACTTTGTTAGAGAAAAAAAGAACAGTTACATTTGATTTCTGAATGTTCTTACTTCTTTACTGCAATTACTGTAAGAAAAGCTTGGATTGCTCAGCGCATAATCATTTGTTTAATAGTTTACTTAATAAGTAATTTTTCTCTAATCTGTCCTTCTAAATATTTTGCAAAACCTCTTTCTTAGCACATTAGAAGTGTTATTTATTAATTTTTTATTTCTATTCTGTTGGTTGCCATCTGGAGCCCCTTAAATATCTTTGCTCTAGTAGACCAACATAAAAACATCCTTGGTACTTATTAATAACATTTCTGGTTCTATTATCCAGTTTCCAATGAAGTAGAAAAATACAAAAAAAATGTAAACAATTGACAATCTGTTGGAATACTCACCTGTGCCCCCCTGTGGTTTCCCAGTTCTACTGTCATAAGGGCAGATGTGCCTTTGCCACTAACACTCGAGTGTCGGCCCTGCCAAAAGAAGCATGCACTCCGTTCTCTCCCGGGACCCGCGCTGCTCAGTTCTCCAGGGCGCTGTCTCTTCCCCACTGCACAGACAGGACACACACACACACACACACACACACACAAACACGCACACACATTAGCAGTAATAATTCCTACAGTTAAAAGCAAACATTAGCTTGTGGAGTCTTAGATTAACCGACACGTTTTAAGATATTCCCAGAAATTATTTATGAGAAAACTCATGCATTTAAATATCTGATCAAACGTGGAAGATGATCGACACTCTTCAGACACTCACCCACAGTGGTGATGGAGTACTTCCAGCGAATGACATAGGTATCCCCCTCGTGGAGCTGGCCAAAGCTCTCCTGCGGGATCTCATAGTCATCGAACTCGCGGATGTGCCAGACGTCCACAGCCACGGTGGTCAGCTCTGCCTGCCGCCCATCCTCCGTGCGCACCAGACCATGCCCCCGCTGCACATCCACTCCCTCCAGGACAGTATGCGCCGCTTCACCCCCCCCGGCCAGCAAGGCCTTAGTGTCACAGGGCCGCAGCTCAGACTCGCAGAGCACGGGATGCACAGGGCTCTGTGTGGGAAATCCGAATTGTGAGATATTTTCCTATCAGTTTTTGCACAAATTCTTTGTACACCCCACCTGATCACTACAGCTCTCGACCTGACTATTCAATTCTCCACACTCATAATACAGATTTAGAGTTCATCCACTGGTGGATTCTCAAGGGAGAAAAATGATCTACAATCCTGGGTTGCGACCCAAATCAGACAACTTTTGAATTGTGGATAACCACCGTAAAAAAAAATAAAAAAAAATAAATTATATTAAAAATTTGGAAAGATGTAGCTACTTCACCATAAAATATGCATGATAGCACAGCTGAATCTAAGCTTTTTTTAAAAAAAAAAAAAGCAAATACATACATACACACCTTATATTTCTGTGATGTTAGTTTTCTAAAACGTGTACCGTGTACTGCGGTCATGTTTATGAATATTTACAACAGTGCCATCTACTGATAGCTACAAAGTATTGCAAAATATGAATCCCACCCTGATGCATTTTAATGGAAGATGATTTTGTTGTCATGTTATATTGAGACTCCCTTTGTACAAATACCATTTCAAGATTAAAATTGTGACTCAATTTACACTATCTCATTGCGGGATCCACAGTACCCGAAGACCAATCGTTGCAAAAGTAAACACCAATCTGCAGTATTTACCGTGTCTTGGACGAGTATTCACCCCCTTGGACGTTTCCACATTTTGTAGTGTCACAACTTGGAGTTAAATTAGATTTTTGGGGGATTTTTACCATTTGTTTTACACAAAACACTTAACACTTATTACAACATATTTTCTACGGTGACACAAAAGTTAATTAGAAGAAAAAAAAACTTGTTTTTCACCTACTTGAGTCAATTACAGTGAGTCTTTTGGGGTCTCTACCAGCTTTGCACATCTGGATCCTACAATATTTGACCATTCTGCTAGGCAAAATTTCTCAAGCTCTGCCAGGTTGGATGGGGACAGTTGAACACGACTTCTACAGATTCTCAGTTGGATTGAGGTCTGGGTTTTGACTGGGTTATTCTAAGACATTCAGGTTCTTGGTTTTAAACCACTCCTGTGTAGCTTTGGATATGTGTTTAGGGTCATTATCCTGCTGGAAGGTGAACATCTGCCCCAGTCTCAGGAGTCTAGCAGACTGAAACAGGTTTTTCTCTAGCATTGCCCTGTATTTGGCTCCAGAAAGTTAAATTTTGGTCTCATCAGACCAGAGAACCTTTTTACATGTTTGCTGTGTCTCCCTCATGCCTTTTGTTAAACTCCAAATGGGATTTTCGATGGGTTTTATTCAGCAATGGCTTTCTTCCCAAAGCCCAGCTTTGTTGAGCGCCTGGGTTATAGTTGTCCCATGGACGGTTTCTCCCATCTCAGCAGCAGATCTCTCCAGCTCCTTGAGTGTTACCATTGGCCTCCTGGTTGCTTCTCTGACTAAAGCCGTCCTTATCGAGTCACTGAACTTTGGTGGCTGGCCTTCTGTAGGCAGAGTCGCGGTTGTGCCATATTCTTTCTATTTTTAATAAAGGATTTAACGGTGCTCGTGGGATGTTCAAACTTTGGGATTTTTTTTATAATAAAAAAGTAAAATGTTTTTTTAATACCCAACCCTGATAGGTGCTTCTCCAGAACTCCAGAATCCAATTGAATTCCAAGTTGTAACACCACAAAATTTGGAAACGTCAAAGAGGGGGTGAATACTTATTAAAGGCACTGTACATGTGTTCGTGCAAATCTTCCAGTTACGATGAGAAATCAGGATTTATAAGAAAGGTTGCCAAACCCTGCAATCGATCTGGTTCAGCAAATTGACTCCTCTAATCAGTCTTTTTGGGGAGCTTATTAAGCTGAAAGAGTGGGTTACAGGCAGCTTGGTAGCTATATGAATGGACTGCTTATCTGGTCTGTTGTTCAAGCTTGCTCGAGGTTGCACTAAATGGTCAAAAGAGGAGTTTTGAAATCTCCTCAATTCAAAATCGATAGACACAACGAGTTTAGCACGTTAAGGCAAATGGCAGAAATTGCCAGAACTGTTTCCAAGCCCGTCTTAGATCTCCACTTTATTTCAGGTGCAGCTTCAATGATATTCATTGAACGATACATGGACATTTTTAATGAATATTAAATATGTATATGTTTCTGTTTCAATAATCAATAATCTATAATCTATATATCTTTCAGGATTTAAGGAAAAGGTCAAACCATCTTCAAAACTCAAATAATTATCTTTAAACTTTCATATACCATGCATCTGCTTTCATGTCAAATTATTGAATTGAACTGCGGGATTCTACTCCAAATTTCCCTCTCCTCTGTTAACATTAATTTATAAAGCAAATCAGGTTTAAGCAAGAAGCTCAAACCAGTGCGGCTATCTCTACCTTCAGCTCCTCCACAGCCACCTCCTCCTTGGTGCCACGCTTCTCAGCCCAGTCCAGGAACTTCTCCCTGAACAGTGCTGTTTCGTTGTGTTCTGACAGACGGCCGAAGAGAGCCCACTGGGGACGCCCTTCGCCCTGCCTACAGAAAGACAGCAGACACGAGTCAGAATATACAAGAACAATGACCATCTGACCCCTGCGTCTATTTTCATAATTTTTTTAGGGATACCATTTTCCAATAAATCTAGAAGAGAAAGAGGACAACACATATTAATGTGCTGGATAGTGTTCATAACGTGCTAAAGGCACATAAAAAATAGTGAGACTTTTTTTTTACCCGAAAGGCAGATCTTCGCTAGAGTCATTGCTATAACTCTGTCAACGCTTGTGCCAAATACTCTAAACTTCCACTTGATGGCACTGTGCCTTTAAAAATTGGCTAAAGGTACTCCAAACAAGTTTTTATTTTACAACTCAAAGTAATTGAATAAGATTATATCAAGTCTACATGAACTGAGCTAAAGCACTGGTCAGTACCTGCATTGTCAGTTTAAAAAGCCATCTGCCTGACATCTTAAGTCTTAAATTTCTTATTTCCTGATCCTTTAGAGTTCAGGATCTGTTTAATACACCTGTACAATGGACCCCTTGTTACCACTGGCATGATAAGACGTATACTGCTGAGGATTCTGATGGGCTTACGGTAGAACCTCTGCGTTGCAGGTGAAGGGGTCGAGTGGGTTGACCCTGCAGTCGCTATAGTTGTAGGGCCCGGTCCACACTTGCTTGCCCAACTGCACGGCCACCTTCCTGTCGCTCAAGGGCACATCTTTCCCATGCCACAAATACACCTCACTGCCAAAATCGAACACGAGAACCTGAAGGACGCAAAAAGAGTGTCACCGCCAGAAAGTTGGAGACACCTATAGAGACTAAAGACAAAGAAACAAGAAATATAATACACAAAAAAGTGTACTGGCACTGACAAAATACATTAAAATAAAGAGGAAAAAGGGCAGAAAGAGCAACAAACACTCGGCAGAATGCTCTACCACGATAAAATGAAGGACACCAACTTATTACATTGTAAAAGAAATCCCAGTTTTGCTAATTACACTGTAACAGACCTCTTTGGAGTTAAGCAGGGAGACGCTGGGGATGGAGGCCCAGGCCTCCTCATGGGGAACCAGTCGGTCCTCCACCAGGCGGTACACACAATTAGATTCCACCACCCCACTCTCATACAATTCATCTTCTTCTGGCTCCCCGGCTTCTAATAACACAACAGAATAGACATCGCAACACTGACACACAGATATGAACACACTAAAAGACAACAGGAGGACATTATAGATGAAAAGTCTTTTAGCACCAAATTTGATTGATTTATCATGAATCCCCTTATTATTGACTGACCCTTTGATCCACCAGCCCACTGACCTTGGAGCCATTTAACACTTTTTCTCTGCCGCTAGTGGAATCCCAGTCACATTCGGCCAGTGGGGAGATCTACACTCAAACTTAATTGTCCACTTAGCCACTCAGAATATATATACTGTACATACAATGGCTTGTGTGCAGCGCATTCATGCACAGACATGAATTCTGATGAATGTATATATATATATATATATATAGTCTTTGGCATTCATTTTTTGTCTTCTATATTAGTTTATCAGTAGAAAAAAGTAATTTTTAGATGTCCAAACAATAATTTTCTGAAAGAAGAACAAGGAGTTCTGCAAGAGATGGTATGGTCTCCACAGAGCGTTGATCTCAACATCATCGAGGCTCTCTGGGATTCTCTGGGCAGATAGAAGCATGCGAGGCAGCCTAAGTCTGTGGAAGAACTGTGGAAAGTTCTCTAAAATGCTTGGAATAATCTACCAGCCGATTGTCTTCTAAAACTGCACGACAGTGTACCTAAGAGAATTAAGTTTTGAAGGCAAAGGGTAGTCAAGGGTAGTACATACATTTATATACACACACTTCTGTTTAAGAACCTCCATTTTTCCAGTTTTTATTGAAATTTACGCAGTTTAATGTCTCAATGTACTCTGAAATTAAAGCATAGAACAAATAATTAATTGGAGAAAGAAATCATGGAATCGTTTTGTTTAACAAAATTTAATCTGAATTTTTGACTCATCAAAGTACCCACCTTTTGCAGATATAACAGCCGAAACACACTTGTGGAATTCTTTCTACAATGGAAATCAAATACTGTTCAGAAAGTTCTTCCCAACACTACTGCAGTTGTACTTGTAGGTTGCTTTGCTTTCACCCTTCTGTCCAGTTTATCCCAAACCATCTCGATGGGATCGATGGCCATTCCATGATCTGAAGCCTACCGTCTTGTTCTTTTCTTCTAAGGTAGTGCTGACATAGCCTGGAGGTATGTTTTGGGTCATTATCTTGCTGTAGGATGAAGGCCTGACAAACTAGGTGTATACCAGAGGGTATTGTATGGTGCTGTAAAATGCTGTGGTAGCAGTTTTGGTTCAGGGTGCCAGTCACTCTGTGCAAGTCGCAGACTTGCAGCAAAAGAGCCCAGACCATCACGCTTCCTCCTCCATGTTTGACAGTTGGTGTCACACACTGAGGAACCATCCTTTCACCTACTCAGCGGCGTACAAAAACCCTGCGTGATGAACCGAAGAATTCAAATTTGATTAATCTGCCCATAAGACCTTCTTCCAGTCTTCAGTAGTCCACTGGCCGTACTTCATGGCCCTGGCTGCAGAATTGAAAGTCTTCCCTTCACAGTTGAAACTGAGACTTGCTTAATTCAACCGGAGTTAAGCTCCTGTTTGTCCTGTGAGCCGCCTATCACACAAGCTGTTGACTCTCAGAAACTTGTCTTCTGATTCTGTTGTGGCTTTGGGCCAGACCTCTTCCTGTCAGAGTTTCCTCCAGTTTCCAAGTGCCTTTTGATGGTATAGGAAACTGTACTCACTGACACCTTGGCTTTCTTTGCAATTTCTCTAAAGGACAGACCTACACTTTTAAGGGCTATAATGGTATGTCTGTCTTCCTTTGTTAATTGCCTTTTTCTCGCCATTATGAGAGCAATATACTACTTCCTACAGTACAATACTGTCCAAACAATGGTTAAGAGGGTGTAGAAACACAGTCTGTTCCAAAACTGCTTTTATACAGACAGAGGGCTTGTAAGTAATCAACATAAGTTGGGACACTTGTAGGAATTGTTAGCATCAACTTTCAAGGCTTAATTTACTTCCAAGTTGCTGCAAGTTGTTAACCCATTACTTGTTCCCTGAAAAAGGCCTTTTTGTATAATTCTGAAATGTAAATAATTTTTCAGTTTTTGGTAACCTAAACTTTTTTTAACCATCTGGCAGTTTACTGCTTACCTTTGACTCATTTCAGGTTATTCACTGGACTTTATACACACACAAATCAGAATGCCTGTCTGTGCATGAATGTGCTGCACACAAGCCACTGTATGTAGAACAACTTTGTGTACCATTCGAGTGACTGAGGTAGTCACTGTGCATACAAAACACATTTTCGTTTGTGTTAAAGTCTGCAGCCACATTATGCACATCATTGTAGCTGTTTCTGAAGTCATACCCTTATACTCAGCCTTGCCACCCAACAGGTTCCAGAACTCTTTGGCCCGGCTGCTGTCCAAGTTAATACCCTCCTCAAGCACGGTAATCTGTGGTGCCTTGCAGCCTAGGTCCCGTTTCGTCTGAACAAAGGATGCCATCTCAGAGGCCTACAAAACAAGGGGGCAGGGAGGGTCCAAGATGCTTTATTGCTGTATCATTGTGTCAACAATTGCAAAGCCATCCACATGCAAAAGCATGCTGTGCTTAGATTATTGCAATAAATATCATATCATCATCTATGAAAATGCATTCAATTACAGAATATCATAATCAGTAAATACATTTCAGAATAAGATTTTGAATGCAGAAATAGGAAGGATATATTCAAGTATATATGAGAAAGGAACCAGACTAATCACTCCCATTGCTACAGAAGTAGCAAGATGGAAAAGTATACCATTCGACACTGTAGGGGTTTGTTCCCAGTTAGGATACTCTGGTTGTATCTTTGATAAAGACTCCTGCTTACAGACCTGTGTACATTCAATCTACAATAATATAATACTATTATTATAGCATTATAATATCATATAGTCATACTGTGAAAAAGTGTGATTAGATAATATCATAACAAACACCCCCCAAGATGAACCAGGGAGCCACAGAAGTACCTTGGCCTTTTCAATTACATTGGCGAACTCCCCACTCCACAGGAAGCAATGTTTTGGAGTGATGAGCAAGAAGCAGTCCCCACTGTTCAGAGACCGGGCCACTGGCTCAACTAGACGCACCTGGACATGCCTTCGACCTGAGGACAGGAAGCAGATAAACTCATCAGAGACAAGCCTTGAAATTCTGCTCTTATCAGACGCAAAACCCCAGTACATGAAAATACAAGGTCAAATCCACACTCACTCACATTTTTATCTTGATTAACAAAATTGCTGCAATAAGTGATCCACCCAGGGTTACAGTTTGGAATATAATATAAGGGGATATTATAAATCTTTGCTGGGTTAAAGTGCAGCAGTGACTACCGGAGGAAGAGTTTTTATCAGAAATGAGAGAGCGGCTCCAAGGCTCTCAGAAAATAAAGCTTTTTTAGTACCCTTACCCACCATAAATAAATAAAAGCCTATCGGAGATAGTTTTCCATCTCTGCCCAAACAATGTGTGCCCACAGGAACATGAACTTCCTCTGACCTTTGATTTGGATGAGCATGAGCTTGTTGAAGGGCAGGGAGCTGTTGTTAGTGACCACCTCGGTGGATCTAACATTGCGCAGGTTGACATTGCGGAAATTTTCCTTGCTGGCCAATCCTGCAAGAGCAGCATCCGCCAAATTGGAATGTTTGGCCACTAAAAACAAATTAATAGATTTTAGTACTAATAATAAGTCACTCCTATACAGCTAGAATTAAAAATATAGCCCCTTTAATTCTACTAATGACTGATAAAAACAACTAAGCAGGAAACCGTATTCATCAATTTTATTAATCACATAGCAAATAGTAAAACTTATGGAATAGTGAAGTGGTGTGCAGGCAACAGTAGTAAAATACAATGTACCTGAGAAATGGTCCAGTTTTTGCACTAAAAAATATTTACATATATTTATCCCCCTTGAAGAAAATATTGTGGTCATTATCTGTAAGTATTTTCTGTGCAACCCCCAAAATGTCCCCAAAAGGAGGATTTCCCTGGGAGTGAAGAACATGAGATCACTGGATGGGCTATCCAGGTGGAAAGCACATGCTCAGCCAGACAGCAGGGCCAGAGAACTCCTGGACAGGATGTGATTCTTCAACCCAGGTGTGCAGGATGGAGGGGGAGAGAACGATCTGCCACTAGAAAGTTCCTGAACCCCACCTGCTGTTTTATCTGTTTACTTACTTCTATTGATACATGACTTTCCTGCAATCCCTTTCCATGAAAAGTACTATGTGGCTACTTCAGATAAACATAAACTATGGAATGGAATAATTAATGACCCTACAAAAATGAAATAACACTAACAGTTTTTCTGTGGGACATTCTTTGATTTAATCTATTTATCAACGTTCTTGGTGACAGCACACAATTAAAAAAAAGGAATTTCGAAAAGGATAATGTCCTGTCCTTCACTTTTCCAAGCTGGCTTCCAAACTTCTGTAGCCAGACTTTTATGCAGCGGAAGAGCACAGCTGCAACCATCCTCGCCATTAGGCACATGAGGTTGTTTTCTGATAAGATTTACAGTCCTCCAAATTACAGCTTAGATTTGTTATCCGCTAGAGAAACAATGCTCCACATGAGTTGGAAATTTTATTGGGCAGTCTGAAATAAGTTGTTGGCAATAGTCAGGTCTGACTCACTCTTCTCCACCTGAATCCGTTTGGTCTCTACAGTCGCCACGTTGAGCCTCTGCTCTGTGTACTCCTGACGTATGTCGTCCCGTGCAGCCAACACCCGCAGAGGGTTCCGGGAGGCCTGAGTCTTCCGGGCTGGACGCACTGCTCGCTTATGCTCCGTCACAGCAGAGGTCAACCTGGAGACGGGCATGAAGAGAGAAGATTCAGGAACTCGCACGCAGGCAGAGACATAATTTCCTAGCTGTGTCGTTTTTTGCCGTTGTTTAACTGTATTATATTGTGTATTGTTGTGCTGTTATGAAGTGCTATAAGAATAGATAATTACAGTTGATATAAGGAGTACTAGAGGCTCCCCACATTAATCACTACTTCACAAGTGGACAGGTTTGGCATACTTGGGAACGTTGGACTGGATGGAGCTAAAGTCCTGCTTGGGGTCAGTGGAGCCTAAGGCTGAAGGGCGCAAGGTCCTGTAGAAGCGGCCAAATGTCTCTTCGTCATCTAGCGTCATGACCTCTTTCACAGACTCCGCTGTCACTTTGATGGAGGTCTCGCGGTGACCAGAAGCTGCAAGCAGAAAAAAATACTTGAACTTTAGGCTAAGGCTAAGAGAAATCTATAGTACTTCACAAAACAGAAGAGAGTGGGGTACTGAGTATGATGTTTCTCCTTAAATAATCTTTGAAACCCTAACTTGAATAGAAAATGACTATTTTAAGCCATTGAGTTCTCACTTTTGTTGTGCAGCTTGTCAAGGAAGGACTCCAGCTTGTCTAGCCTCTTATCTCCCTCAACCCCTGCATCAGGACGGGTGGAGATCTCTGTCAATGCAAGATCAAAGTAAAATGTTATCAACTAAATACCAAAATAAGGTCATTATAAGGAATGATTGTTATCAATTGGAATGATTTTCTACCTTCAAGTGGTTTGACTGGGGTTCCTGAGGAGGCTTTCTTGCTGTGGAAAGTAGGGGGCTCCTCTTTGCCTGACACAGGGGATACCAGACCTGGAGCAAAAAAATAATAGTAAAAAAACTCCATTATCACAAACCATAGTCATTTTCATCCATTTAAAGGTTAACATAAAGCCTTGAACAAATGTACTTCGAACTAACTACATAAATCAAAATTAACTACCTGTCAGTGAATGATGTGTTTAAATTGTATATAAATTGTACACACAATTTTTTTACCAGTAGAAAGATCTAGAAAAAAAGCTCATGCTCACCTCTCTTGGCCATGCGTCCTGCTACCGTGAACTGAGTGGAGTCGTTCGAGGCCCCTTTTCCCTTGGTCTTCCATTGTTCCTCCTTCTGCTGAAGGATTCGCATTCGCTCCGCTAGGGACATTTTCGACTCCACCTCTGCTGAAGACTTCTGCACAGCCACAAACAAAGAGAAATCTCTCTCAGCCTACTCTTGTTACACATATTATAAAGGCAAAAACGGATAAGACTTGTTGATAAGTTGTAAGGATAGTCAATTCCATTAGAATGGCTATAGTTCATTCTTTATGACCCGTCCACTTCAGAAACACTATTAAAATGCAATTTTAAAAGTACATAAAGTCCTATCATTGCTGATTAAATTACATTATGGAAATACGCATGCAGATAAAAAGAAGTGAACAGTAATTAAGGGTTCAGTCATGTTTTTGGTTACGTTTTCACAAGAGCAAGAATAAATATGGTAGGCACTGTAACCTTCACAATAAATTTGGAGTTGATTGAAAAATGCATTTCTTTCTCAAATTAAGAATTTTTAGGGACCTATAAATGAATTAACCACCAGCAGTGGCTTAGTTTATTAGTTACCTATCTAGTACCAGGTCCAGACCAGCCTGAATTATCTGGGGCATGGATTCTAAAAGGTGTCAGAAAAAGTTACACAGGGATTTTGGTCCATCTCATCCCAAAAATGCTCCATTGGGTTGAGGTATGAAGAATGCGCAGGCCACTCAAATACACCTCCCTGTCATGTTCCTGGAACCATTCTGAGACATGCTTTGTGACATAGCGCATTATCCTGCTAGAAGTATCCATGTGACAAAGGGTAAACTGTAGCCATGAAGTGATTCACCTGGCCAGCCACAATGTTCAGATACGCTGTGGGGTTGCCAAAGTGGTATCAAGGGATCAAACGTGACCATCGGCATGACGCAACAAGAACCGGGATTCATTGGACTAGGCAATGGTTTTCCACTTCTCAATTGTGATATTTTGAAACCACACACTGGAACTGCTTCTTCTTGTTTTTAGCTGAGAGGAGTGGAACCTGGTGTGTTCATCTGCTGCAATAGCCCATCCGTGACAAAGACAGATAAGTTGTGTATACGTAGATGCTGTTCTGTGCAGCTATTTGCCTATTTGTGGTATACGTATTAGCTCGCAATAATGACCATTAAAAATGAGAATAACCACTGAAGAGAGTTTCAGGTGATATTTTTTGGCACAGGCCAATACATCAGAGTTAAAGGCCACAAACATTTTCTCCTGTGCTTCCTTTGTGAAACATTTTCAAACAGTCAAATTTAAATATTTCTGAAAACCTGAGGAAGTTTAGCTCACCTGCTTAACCTTGACTTTACTTAACAAGATGAACCCATTTCTTGAACAGCATAAAAGTGCCCTTGTCTTGATGTCTGATAGCACCTTTATACTGTATAATTGCTATCTTTGATCGAAGCAATTAAAGAAGAATGCGTTGCAAAGACCTTTCCTAAAAAATGTATAGTACTTCATAGCAACCAGTGTTTTGTTTTTTCCCCCATCACTTTTGAAAACATCAGGCTGTTTATGGGTGAAGCCAGAAACCAAAGGTCAGTAAAAATACTGTATAATCGTGTATATATAATAATGTGACATGGTTTAACAAAAGATTCAAAGAGCTTCATCTACTGCACCTGGAGCCCTATTAAAATGAACTACTTTTTTATATAACACAATGATCCAGGGGAGGCTTAGTAGCAATTTATGACTACAGACAAACCCATTATGTGTTTTATTACTTTAAGTAAGCTAAGTTACCAGTTTTTCTTTGGCATGCCGCAAGGGATTTCAGGACTTCATTCTTCAGTGATGAGTTTTTTTTAAACTATACACTTTTTTGACAAGCACCAACACATTTCAAGGCAACCATCAGACGATTTAAAACAGTTCCATAATCAGCTCCTTTAGATAATTCAGTCACTAAAGGTCCTGCTTTTAACTGCATTAGAACAAATACAACAGTAGAAATTCTACTGCCACAGTTCTTTCTTTTGAATTTATTTTTAAAGCTACACACGGTATGCCTACAAAGCATGCTTTTTAAAATGTATTCTCTAAAATGGCAGCTATTGAATGGAGCTGGAAATTGGATTTTACAATTGCACGTCATTTTACAATTGCATTTGCTCACATAGCATGCATACTAGTCTATGGTTCATGCTCAGGGTTTATGTGACATTAAAAAACTAAACTTGTCTTTACTTTTATTCAATTTTGCTACACTTAAAAATGCTTACTTTTTATATGTGGCTAACCTGCACATAAACTATTTACGATAGCTGTCAAACTGTTTAATTTTGGTCTCAGCATGTATAATTGTTTACGTAACAAAAGCTAGGAATTAGTGCCTGCAGATAAAACATCAGAAGAGAGAGCTGTAACCAATAAGAACTAAGTAGTGATACTTACTTGCAATGTTATAGCATTTTTATTTAACTCATCAAAATATACAATCCTAATATACTTTATAAAACATATGTAGTTATTCAGTATCCTTTTCTTGGAAGCAAACTACTCCTTAATGTAGATGGTTGTGTACTTGTGTTTGTAATAGTAACTTTTACTCAAAGGCACACCTTCTGGATTTTACCTTCTGGAGATTATGACCATTCAAATGTAGGGAAATTTGGAAAAATTACAGTCCTCCCGGGTGCTCCCATTTCACTAAAAGCTTGTAAATTTCAGGCACTGTTCACATTTTTCTTTCAAAAATAAATAACTGTAGGCATGGCGAGGCCCTCTCTAGTGGCAACTGAAACTGGAGCATCCTCTGTGGGGGGTGAGGGGGTGATAAACTATTACGAACACACTAACACCATTGTGACCCATGACCAGAGCTCAGGAATGAGAGGAAATGCCTTGGGTCGACAAACAGGAAAAGTTCGTTCCACCCGAAGCCTCACAGGAAGCGAAATTCCTGTGACTTAGAGCAACATAATGTCAAATCTATGAGGAGAACGTCCTTTAATACTTTAGTAGTACTTTTAGTACTACTTTAGTAGAAATCCACCGCAACTGTCGCACAAACTGAGGCTAACTCCAGTAATTCAAGTCAAAGCAAAGTCACAAAGACAGAGAAGACAAAAAATGGAGAGGCTGACAGAAAACCGAACACAGGCTATAACGATACATAGCTGCTTGGAATATTATGATCTGTTTATTGTGCTCAAGAATCCTACAGAGGTGTGATAAAAAGGGTGATATGACAAAAGACACACATACACAAATATGACTAGAATAACCTTGTGTTCAAAAATTAAAAAAAGAAAGAAGAGGTTACATTTAGGTAATTGCGGACGCAATAAAAAAATTATGAAGATATATTTTGTACCCAGCTAATGACAGAAAATAACAGAATAGGGGATAGGGAGGAAAAAATAGAAGTGTATAGTAAGAGTATAAAATAAACAGAAGAGAATGAGGAAAAGAAATAGAAACAGTAAAGAAGACTGTTCAAGCTCACAAGAGCTGGAAATGTTATTTATAGCAGCACCCACTGAAAACATACCCCTATTCTTGAATGGCTATACTCTCCAGAAAGTAAAATCATGTCATGCAGATAGGTGTGTCCCTTCGAGTAAAAATGTCATTTACAAATTACACAACCAATCTTACCATCAAAGGTAGAAATTAAGGAGTACTTTGTTATGGGCCTGTATGGCAAGACTAAAGACTAAGGAGGATGAAGCATAACTGGTGAGGTCACTGTCATCTCCCGAAAATGTCCTTATGGGGTTTTATATGACACTTAAATACTTAAGACTAAAGACTCCCCCATGTCTTTGTGAGGGTAAATGGGCGAGCTGTGGGTGACTCGTAGCAGACTCATAGGTATAATGAAGGGTTGGTGGGGTAATTAAGGCTTTGAAAATTGACATTCAAAGACATGCTCTAATGAGGACATAACAATTACTTATGATAGAAATATAATTGGGAAAGTGTGACTGTTTTATGTAGTACAAAAATCTGACTCGTTTGGGGGGAAAAACTGTGATAACCCGCTAATCACTTTTGATAACATTGTATTTAATAGCATTTTCATTGCATTCATTGAATCCTACTTCCTCTACTCATACGAAGAAAACACAATTAAATACAGTTATGGAAAGTGTGATTAGTGGGTTGCTATAGTTTTGATTTGGTCCCAGCCTAATCGTGTTATGTATCTGTAACAGAGAGTGGAATTGAAAGTTGTGATCCTATTTTACTTAATTCACAAAAAATGAGTCCAGTACGTGACCAAGTGTCCAAAATCATTTTTTGCATTCATCTGGAAAAGCACTGGATCCCGTTGTGGACATCACTGGTCAACATTAACTAACACAGATGTCAAATTACCCCACGGGAGTTCTTTTCCATTCTGACATTCCTTGAAGCAGTTTGTTTTCCCTATGCCTTGAAAACTTTGATAATTGAT
>JAOYSI010071313.1:0-22119 GCA_025775065.1 Hiodon alosoides
TATATACAAAAGTTTAAAAAGTATATATATACACGTGTGTGTGTACAATGAAAACAGTGTTTAGGAAAACAAGAATAGGTATCCTGAGTGGAGTTTGCACTCGCCATTACAGCGGAAGTCAGCCTGCAGAAATCAGCAGAACATCGGGAGGAGATCCACTGACCTGATGGCAAAGTTTAATGACTGGCGAAGGAATTAAGTCCTGCTGGTTTGATTTGGCTCCCAGGTTGGAGAAGTCACTCTCTGTCAGGCAAAAAGTGTCCTCCTTTCCCAGAAATTCCCATTCAGATCCCAATTTATTTCGGGATTTAATTGCGGTGTTCGAACACAAACCGGAATCATGGGAAATGTAGTGAACTGACAGATGGAAATGAACATAAAGCAATTCAGTAGAGCTTATTTTTTTCACTGCAACCCAGGCAGACTTGCCATGCTCATTTCCTCCCTGGATGGAGAACGCAGGGCTGGCGGCAAGGCAAAACCTGGAGGATCCACTGCTTTTGCTGGTTGGTGCTGTATCAGTCTTTTTTTTTTTTTTTAATTAAAGAGGTGCTGATATACAGGTGTTTTTTTAATTTATAGTTTAAGTTTAATAAATGAGATTTTATATTATTTTGCTGACGATTCCAGCAAAACATAAAACACTAGAGTAGTTTAAACTTTGCGTAACTGTTTTTACTTTATAATTTCCTGGTAAAAGCATTTCTACTGCAATAGTTTTTTTTTTAGTTTTTTTTTGCCCCAGGCAACCCCCTGGCAGCACTTTATAGGCACTGAACTAGCTCAAGACAAAATTATTTGCAATTATCTGAAGATTTCTGAAGCTTTCAGTTTCAAAATATGTACCTTCGTGCATCTGTCTAGCTGTGCATTAAGATACCATTAATAAAACATAGACACGGCCAGAATGCACCACTCAAATATGGGAGAAAACGATTTAGAGAATAACTTAAAAGAAATTTCCCCATTTTCGTTTTTTCTATTTCGTTTTATTTATTTTATAAAATGGGTTTTACACTTTATTATACCACTAATACATTTTTCCCTGACACTAACACAAATGCAGCTGACTCAAGTCCCAATTGTGTATGTTTATAATACCGGCACCATGTTTAATGCCAGTTACTTTAGTGTGTGAGAAGTATTGCAGGTTGAGAGTGACAAATATTGAAACATTGAAAAGAGACAAGTACTGAGAGTGATTTAAAACGTACACCCTGCAGCAAAGCCGAAAGGCATTTATACGACTTATACATTTAGAAAAAACAGGCTACACCACTTACAAAATAAAAAAAGATACCCAAATATTTACACATTTTTTTCGGACTTTGCCGATTCAAATTTTGGCAGCCCAACAATTACACTTGACAGGATTTAATAGTTTTTTTGGGGGGGATTCTTTTTATGAGTGGAGGAACCGACAGAGAGAGAGACAGAAATACAAGAGGCCTTGAGGTGGGGAGGGGAAGTGTTGCTGTGAAAAATGAGCTGGACCCATACAATTAAACATGCAATAGCAATGAAACAAAAGACCACAAAAAAAAAAAAGAAGGTAAATTATCTGAAACATAAAGCGAGCGTTAAAAAAACATTTCATGACAGCATTGTTAACACTGATTATAATCACTGGCTTATGAGCCCTTCTCCCTACCAAATTACTCTGTATGTCCAAAGCTGGTACGATTCAAGTTACAGTGGTTAATGTACCGAGAACTGGTCCCGGCAGACTGCTTTCGGGGGTCTTCAACCTTCCATCGGTCAATACTAGCACCGGCAATAAATGCCGGAGCAGTTTTAGTTAACAAATAAATGCACAATTTTGTTTTTTACTGGATTGTGACCCAACTCATGGTTGGGAGCAGAAAGATGTAGGTATCTGTTAGTGTTCAGTAGCTAGCAATCACTTCAGCCAACTGAGATGAACCGCCAAGTTTGCTAAACGTCTGCATTGCCATTGAACAAAAATAAATAAAAAAGATTTTAACTTTGAAAATACATTTGAGGAGGTAGCAGTGTAGCCAGACACCATCAAAATGTTGAGAATCAAAGTTATGACTCTCCTATCCATCTCTGGAGCCATTAATGACGTCCCTCCGGCAAAAATGTTGCTGCCAGAAGTGTACAAGCTTCTTAAATTATATTTCACAGTGAGCGACAGTGAGATGAACTTCCTCTGCTCTGCGGCACATCAAATACAGTATATGCAGTCAACAGCAACGCAGTAAATTTCAAATTATTGATTGTGCAGATGCACATATAGGGCGATCCTTGCTAAAGTTCCTGAGAACCTGTGAGGTGGAATGAGTGATGAGGGTGGTGTATCGGAACTTTTAAGCAGCACCAAGCATGGGAAGTGTGGTGTTTAATTTTATTAATTTTATTAATACTGTTTTAGTTTTTTTCTTGGCCATGCATGTGAATTATTAGCCTTCAATATTGCTTGATATAATAGGTTGGGGGGACGACGTGTCTGCACCCCCTTCCGACCAAAAAGGCATAGAGTGGCATTTGAGCGTCACGGCAAAACAAAGCATGTAATTAAATTAAATTAGAATAAATTAAAGGTGTTTAAACTCCACAGCTTCTGTAACGGAGCCATGCTCTCAAACCGCAAGCAGCCCATTTGTTAATGTATGTTTAAATTCCACATCCTCTCTTCCTCCCTCTCGGCCTATTCAGAGCACTGCTTGATTCCTGCTTGAGAGGCAGAGCTGAATAAAGAAGGCCCACAGGACAGTGCCTGCATTCCCAGTTTTCCCATTACGCCTAAAGGCTTCTGTGATGCCTTACAAAACGCATGATAAAGTAATGTCTCGTAGGGACCCAATTGTATTGTCTCTGCTGATATGTTATAAAAAAACGAAGAGCTCAACTTCAGCTGGGAGTTATCTGAGTTTTCCAGGTGACAGCATGGAGATTTAGTCACGGCCATGCAGAATAGATACATTTTTCGCATTTTATCCCTTGAGGCAGCACTTACTATGCAGATATGTTCGATATTTTGAAATATTTTATAGTATTTGAAATACTGAACGCAACTTCAGCTTGTTTTGAGTGGGGCGCCCTCCCAAAGCTGAGCAGCTGTTTGGTGAACTGGAAGCGATCGGGCTGCCTCTTCGCTGCCGTGCTGCGTGCATGTGTGACACGTCGATAAGCCATTTAAACAAAAGATGTGCACCGACTGTAGTAATGTTTTGTTCTCCCAAAATTGATTCAATTTGTTTAAAAAGGTTGGACAATGGGACGTATAAATATTGCCTGCTCTGCGTATCAGCACCAAATCTTTCAGTAACACTTCTGAACACATACTCTGCCCATTTGCATGATTTTCTAAAGGGTAATTAATACAGCCAACACATCCATTTTGAAAATCGTGTAGGAGGGTGATCGTCTACATTAAACAAATCATCCATTAATCATCAAGCACGTATACATATTTTGTATTTATTGCCCAAGCAAGGACTAAAACTGAAGCTGAAGTGAAGTTGGGTGCATAACACAGATCCAGTGCTCATTGTCTCAGAGACTAAAGGTTGTTGCTCATTATGTTAAAGGACATACTTGTCACAGATGTTTTGTTTGAGTGTCAGGCTTCCCACCGTGCCCTGTGTTTGTAGAAGGCTAGACAAAGTGTTTGAAATGAACATGATTCCTCTGCAAGGTTAATCTCGTCCTTGGACAGAATGGTCTTGCCACCGTAATGAAGCCTCCAGAGTCATGCACTTAAACACAAGTTAAGAGTCAATTAACCTTGCTTATCAGGCATTTTTAGTGCATCTTATGCGTGAACTATCATGGGCTAAAGAACTGTTAGGTTAATATATAAACTTTATAAATATACTTATTTAATTTCAGCGGTTTTCAATTTTTAGACATCTGTATAAGGATTTGTTGGTAAGTGCTTAGGTGCCTTGATACGGACCCAAGACTCAAAGATATTAGGGAACAACAGGAAGATGATTATGGTAGGCTAAACAAGGCTCAGAAGAAAGCCCTAATGTAAATGTTCTGCAAAATCAAGGGTCAGGTGACCAGTAAACATGTAGGATAATGAGGCACATGGATTGGGGCTGACCAGTAGTCCAGCAGTCACAGAGCTGAGTGATTACTCACTTAATCAACGGGGCACACCGGTTGTGCTTCAGCGCCGCCCCAGAAACCACACGCATGCAGAAAACGGCAAAATGCTAAATTACCACAAATGTGTGTGCCACCTGCAATACGATGATCGGTTCACTCTGCGCGAACATCTGCCGTGGAACTGAAGAGACGGAACTTTGGAGAAACGATGATGAGCAGTGGGCTATATTTTTTATTAATCAATTGATAGTCCGACGATGTTGTTTACATGCCTTTCCGAATAAAGTGATTAGGCTAAAGTTTCCCTAGCCATGGCATAGTAAATTAGCATAGCGCTTCGCTTCCAAATCAGAATATTCTTATTTTGAATACATCCTTATTACATTGAACTCGGACTAAGGCATTTTCATGAACTAAAGTCTCTCAATATTCCACGTGTCTGAATCAGAATATGCTTATTTGAAATGCCGCCTTAATACATCTCCGGTGGGCTCTGCACTCCAGTGGCCTCACAAAGGAGTTTCATCCATCTTTACCATAAATTGTGCAGTCCATGCTGGAAATGAAACGTCCAAAAACGTTCACTGTTCAGTCAATTTAATAAGGCTCTCCGTGGTAGCTTGAGATGTCTCTTTGTACGAAAAAAATGAAGAACCGGATGCTTGGATCTGGCTGGCGCATTTTGTAACACTGGACAAATAAAAGAAGTGGTGGAGATGATGGCTTACCATCTCTGTATGTCTGAAGATAAACCTTATCCTGTTGTCAGGTGTCATCCCGTCCATAGACACTCCTGCGCGTGCCAAAGGGGCAGACCATTAGGAGAACGCTGAAAGGCAAAACTGCCCCGCTGACAGTCCTGAGTATTTTTTTGTGTCTGTGTGAAAGCCTGGGAAGTTGACTATCAAGATAACTTGCGAATGCCTCCCTTTCCATTCAGTTGTCCCTTTGATGAGAGAGCAGGCTTCTTATCAAAGCAGGATGAGTTTCTTCGCTGTCTTTGAGTGGGGAAAAGTACATCCTCGGTGTAATTGCCATTGCTAAAAATGTATCAATCTTCTTTTCTTAGAAAACGCTTCGCCTGTGTTGAGGGCTGCGGATCCAATCACCAACCTGCTCAGAGTATCATGTCTAATATTTACGGCTGTCATCCATCTTCATATTAGGTTCTGTTCCCCTTCTCTGATCCCTGTTTACAATGTGACAGTTTATTCCTCAAATAATTATGACGAGGTACGTGCAACCAGTGAGGTGACTAAGCATGATGAATTGTCGAGTTTGACAAATAAATAAACGCGTATGATCAGTCACTGAGCTTCATTTAGCACAGGAAATCTGCTGTGCTTTGGAAAACCGGGGGGGGGGGGGGGAAGCACAGCTGTGTTCACCTTTAATATTTTCTCTGCTCTTTGTTTGTGTTTAGTTTATGTTATTAAAACTATTTTTATGTCCTACGCATGGGCGGTTGCCAATTTTTATTTTTAAAGTCAGTTATTTATGTTCTGAAATCAGAGCACACTTGTATAATTACTGAACAGACCTTTGTAGCAAGAATAAAAGCGATATCCCATAGCCGGATGAAGGGGTAGAGTAATTATGTGCATTGTGGAAACCAATTAAATTAGGATTCTAAAATACATTGATAAAATACATTGGTTTTTTATGCGTAAACATATCCCGTCACCTTTGACTGTTCCAACAGGAAGATCTCCGTTTCAAATTGAAATAGAATTTTGAATATTTAATGTCTCTAGAGAAGGGGAACTTCTACTGTCATTGATTGTTACACCCTGGGTGAACACCCACTGTGTTCTAACTTCTGTAGAAATATTGAGTTGTATTTCAGTATTTTTTGGCATGTTACATTTTTAAAAGCTAAGATTCTCATTAATTGGGATGCACTGAAGTTGCGTTTGTCATGGCTCAACTTAAAAACCCTTTGACAGTGATGCTCTGCGCTGATGAAAAATTTGTTTTTCCTAGCACTACTTCCACTAGCACACCATTTGCATTACCTTTCAACACAGACAAAATGATAAAGCCATAATAAGTGTATATATGTATATATATATATTATTTTGGGCATTTCAGATTATCAACAGGTTAAGATCCATCACTTAAATACCCCAAGTGAAGCTTTTGCCACCAACAAACATAATTAAGCAGCTGCGGATGACTTGCCGATAAATCTCCGCCAATCACAGATCGCTATAATCCGCAGACAGAAGAGATTTAGTGAAACTTCATTCAATACAATTTAGTTGCTCAGCAGACGCTTTTATCCAAAGCGAATTACACAGCTTACAATTTCAACATTCATCCACTTATAGAGCTGGATATTTACTGAAGCAATTCAGGTTAAGTACCTTGCTCAAGGATACAACAGCTGGGGTGGGACCTGAATAGGCGATCATTCAGTTACAAGCCTGTTACCTTAACCACTACTCCACCAGCTGTCCAATAGAAAAATTATGCTATGGTTTCCAGACCCTTCATTCTGCATAATGGCGGAGCTGACACTGACTGCGGAAACACAAGTTTCTCTGATTTTGACACATGCATTGCGGATACCTGCGGATTACCTGGAATGGAAGCCATATTTTAATTTGCACATCCAATCTGACATGCAAACCTTCAGAGTCATTTCTATAAAAGAAAAGTAGGTCGTTCAATTTTTTTTATTTTTTTTTATTTATCTTTCCCACAAATATTATATTCTAACGTAATTCAATTAAAAATAAATGGTATCAGTATCCTCATTGACCCCATGGTTCAATGGCCATCTTTCTCACCTTGTTATCAAGTGGATAAAAAAAACAAAACTTCAAATTCTTATTTAAATAGTAACGGATTGCGCTCACACAATAACCCCCAAGTGTCCTTGTACTGAATGCTTTTTCTAACATCAGATTTTTTTTTTCCCCTTGTTGTTTCAGCACTTAATGTTTGTGCAATGAATGCATCTCATCTAAACCACTTCTGGAATGCCTAATTGAATAATTTTAGGAGCTAGATACAAATACTGTGGGAGTCGTGGAAGTATATGACAAAGGAATGCACAGTCTCCTGAAACTTTTATTCTCATGTTAAAAGACACATTTTCTGACTGCCTACAAGGTCGTCAAACTCTTCAGCACAGTTTTGAGTTTAGAGATTCTGTAAACAAACTTGAAACAAAAATAGCTTGGAGGAATAACAGGTTGTGTTCCGTTTTATTTTTTATTTTTTTCCGTCTGGAATGACTTCTTAGTGATTGATCACGTTGGCTTTCACCTCTGATGTTAAGAATTCCCTAATGCTGCTTATTACTGCCATCAATGAAGCCTTTCCCTTTTATAGAGGACTTTCAACATGTTTAAAAAAAAAAAAAAAGATTAGCCTGCATTAAAATTAAAAACAAATTAAAACAGTTTGATTTCATGAAATTGGGCACCCTGATGAGTTGCCATTCCATCCAGACGTAAGAATAGAGTACCAAGATTTGTTCTGGTTCCAGGGCGATATATTACACAGGAGATGGGGTCCATAGCAGCTACACGTCTTACATACAATGGTCACATCCAGCAGCTACACGTCTTACATACAACGATCACATCCAGCAGCTACACGTCTTACATACAACGATCACATCCAGCAGCTACACGTCTTAAATACAATGGTCACATCCAGCAGCTACATGGCTTACATACAACGGTCACATCCAGCAGCTACACGTCTTACATACAACAGTAACATCCAGCAGCTACATGGCTTACATACAACGGTCACATCCAGCAGCTACACGTCTTACATACAACGATCACATCCAGCAGCTACACGTCTTACATACAATGGTCACATCCAGCAGCTACATGGCTTACATACAACGATCACATCCAGCAGCTACATGCCTTACATACAACGGTAACATCCAGCAGCTACATGGCTTACATACAACGGTCACATCCAGCAGCTACACGTCTTACATACAACGATCACATCCAGCAGCTACACGTCTTACATACAACGATCACATCCAGCAGCTACACGTCTTACATACAACGGTCACATCCAGCAGCCACACGTCTTACATACAACGGTCACATCCAGCAGCTACATGGCTTAAATACAACGGTCACATCCAGCAGCTACATGTCTTACATACAACGGTCACATCCAGCAGCTACACGGCTTACATACAACGGTCACATCCAGCAGCTACACGGCTTACATACAACGGTCACATCCAGCAGCTACACGTCTTACATACAACGGTCACATCCAGCAGCTACACGGCTTACATACAACGGTCACATCCAGCAGCTACACGGCTTACATATAACGGTCACATCCAGCAGCTACACGGCTTACATACAACGGTCACATCCAGCAGCTACATGTCTTACATACAACGGTCACATCCAGCAGCTACATGTCTTACATACAACGGTCACATCCAGCAGCTACTCGTCTTACATGCAACAGTCACATCCAGCAGCTACACGTCTTACATGCAACGGTCACATCCAGCAGCTACATGTCTTACATACAACGGACACATCCAGTGCTTATCCCATTGCTCATCAGTAGATGGACCTGTCGTAAGCATTCACAAACATGACACTTTTTTTAAACAAAAAATGAATGTGAGATTCACATGTAAACTTTTTTCACCAATTTTAATGGAAGCTTCCCTTTTAGTCTTTGAGAAACCACAGGGTCGGCCCACAGATCAGCTCACTCCAGAGTCCTTCCCCCGTAGTGGGGTCTCACCTTGGCCTTGGTGGCGGCAGAAGCCAGGGCGGCGGCAGCGGCTGTGGAGATGTTTCCTTCCCCCAGCTCCAACTCCAGCTTTCTCACACCCCCAGGGATTGGCATCGATTGCCTGATGCAGCCAAAAGCCAAGTTTTCAGATCTGATCATTAATCCCTCAGCAGTCTCACGCCTGACTCTAGCTTTTCATTGATTCAAGGAAAACACCCCTAATAATTACTGGGCCATTGTCAAGACGAGTCCTCTGATTTAATCTCTGCCAAGAGCGCTCAGTTCGACTTAAAAAAAAAAACGGACTGCCCACTCACACATAATCCTGTGCTTTTAAATCATCCTGGTGTGGGAACCATGTCACTATGATTAGAAACATGTACAGTAAGTGTGGGAAGTCCTTCAGTTGCTTTGTAAACATATCAGGACCGATTTCCTAACCTAACTTAACGCCAATGTCAATGAACCCAAACCTTGGATGTATATTTGTTTATTTATTTGATAATTTTTGCTTATTTGGAGATACTACGAGAGCTGGGGAAAAGAACTGGCGCAAAATACTATGTTTATTTCAGTGTGGTGATGAGCGATCGGGGAATACTACAGGGTACAAATTAACTTGACTTTAAATGTATTTCATTGTTAAGGTTAAAAGTCAGGATGAAATAAGTCCTTGTATGAATCCGTAAACACTGCGAAGGCTTTCAACTCACCTGAATCCAACATGGATTAGGGAGCGATAATTACATTTCTTCTTGTAAGCTCTTAGAACAATTTTTTTTTTTTAACCTGGAAATAAATCGATACTACTTAAAGTGATAAAAAAAGAGATAAAAGTGGACAGCCGGGGCAGTCCAAATCTCCCCATATTTATTCCTTTATGTTCTGACACGTATCTATAACTTCTGTCCTTTGCTGTCGTGGCATGAAACTGTTTTCTATAAATCATGGAGTGAGTGGCTCTCTTGTTTACTCTGTTTTCGCCATGCAATACTACAGCCTCCGAATAAACCATGTAAAAACCATTAAATCTGTCATCGTAATGATGCCCATCGTGAGCGTTACAGCTAATAAAAGTTATTCTCCGTGGTGGTGAACGAAAGATCTGAGCAACCATCTTGCCCTCTCCTTCTGCACACCTGCTGCATATTAGCCCAAGCTGCACAGACCCCTGATGCGTTAACAAGATTGAGGGACATTAAAGGCCAGCCGGTCCACTGGGAAGGTGAGATGCCTAAGGCCATGGCAATGTACCAAAGCCGTTAGCAAAATTATATTGACTTAGACAGTATTGTCCTCAGATGGCAGCTGCAACCCAGATTCTTACTACTGAGCCATTTTAGCATTAAGCTAAATGTTACAACAGTTATGTGGTGTTTTGGCTTTTGAAGTGAAACTATTTTTAATGCATTGATTTGTTTTATACTGTTTCAACTCAGTGTCCCTTTTTAATTTGGCTACAGGGAAATATTATCCAGAGACTTTTCTGTTGATGTAGAGTTGCTAATGCACATCCTCCTTTCTCTGGCTGCCTATAATTGAGGTGTTAGCTTGTTGTCTGCTTTTGTCAGGTGCACCACACCTCTCTGGAAATGGACAGTTAAATTCACATTTCAAAGCACCACATCGGAGTTTACTACTATCCATGATAAAATCTTCCTCAAGGCTCATGTAAAAATGGTAATGCCATTCCTAGACCTGCCAGTTATGATTTTGTTCTGCTAGAACGACCTTGAGTATCAGCACTCTTCTTCCTCCCTCAGCTACTGGAGGACATAGTGACTCTCCCTGTGGTCGGATATGCGTACACTATTACCTCTGGCATGACTAAAAACCAGAAACTGTTCTACTGACCTTGGATGCTTCTGTGGCCTCCCTCAATTGGGCGCTTGTCTGATCTAGATTTTCTGGCCAATGATTCCAGAGTGCATTGTCCAAATTCCACACCCTCACAGCTCAGCAACGTGACAGCAACTTTTCTGTGATGGACCACTGCTGTTACAGGCATGGGCCTTTCTTCACTCCCCACTCATTTCATCCTGCAGTTTTTACAGCGTAGCACCTGGTCCTGGATCAGGCAGAACGCTAAATCGACTTTGTGCAGGCTCCAGATATTGATTGAAATCCCTCAGCTTGTCACTACCTATTTCAGTTTATGTCCACGTCATGTTGTTTCTCCTGTTATCTACTCTCCATCTCAACCCTCAGCAGACAGCTCTTCCGCTGCCTCGCATATCATTCAGCAAACGGATATGCCCTTGTAGGTCAGGAATGGTTTTGAAGACTCTTAGCTGGGCTGGTTCTTATGCTGCTTTGAAGGTGACTGCATTTTGTCTTGACCTTTAAGTATTTTCCCAGCGGTCTCCTTTTCTTGCCATTTGAGCAATATCACTTTTTATTTTTTTCTCCACTCTCACCCGCTAGTTTTGAGGTCAGCTTCAACACATATTTTCCATCTTGTTTTTCATAATCACTTCATAACATGTATGGCTCTGCAACTGCCCAGTATCAGCTACGGCAGGCTACAAACACAAAACACCTGCTGTACTCATGCTGCTGTGCTGGTACACTGCTCATCATTATCCGGCCACGGCAGAATTTGTAGTTCCCAGTAACCCATTATTTTAGAAATGCAGTTGGACTGTATATACCCCAGTTACTTGCCTTGCATTACTGCAGGACACTTATGCAGCCTGGCCAATGCCAACAACAGGTATTCTAGGTGGGGCGAGGCTACTGCGATGCCAGGAGAGGGCTGCACATCTATGGGGATGGATTGAAAAAGACGAGCTCTGCTGGAATGAGGAGGCGGGGTTCAAGGAGCAAAGCACCTCTATAAAGGACAGCCCCATGGATAGGGGAGCTAATGTGAGCTGGATCAGTGCGATCGGAGCCTTAGACGGTGGCACTTGACTGAATTCCCTGTACAGCGTTAAGGAATGGTTAATATGGGAAGCTGCCAGAATTCCAGCATGCGAGAGGGCATACTTGGGCAAAGAACGGCAGTTGATGCTCCCTGAGAATTTTAGAGCTCAGGCTAAGCCTCCGTTTCATATTATAGTTATAGTATAGTTATAGTATTATAGGCACCACAGAACAAACCACACCCCGCTCCCTTCCAACCCATCACTTAGACACCTGACAACCTAGTGCAACAGAGGGCCCAGGTGGGAAAACCGTAGGACAAGGTCTTTCCTTGATGTCCTTGGCTTGTTTTATGTTTCGTATCACCTTTTTTTTCTAAATCTTAAGGAACATTTTCTTTGACTTTGTTTTGCACTGAGCTGAGGCAATAGGTCAAAGGTCCAATGAGAAAAAAAAGATACTTAAGTTTGCCTTTGTCTGTTTTCTTGCTGTCTGGTTTTTGTGTTCCAGTTTGAGGCGATTCTTTAGGGGGAGAGAATAAACAGGCCAGTGGCATCTTGTTTGCAGCTTTGGCTCCGTGGCTTGTGTCCTGGGTCAGAATTTGCTGGCACTGTGGACTGCCTATCACAGCAACACAGCTACAGTCTAAATCAATCTAAAAAGGCAGGGACTTAGCTGATTTATATGAATGAGGCAAACACTTTTAAGTGTTTAACTATCCATCCATAAAAACCGTTTGTCCTGGTGAGGGCTGTGGTGAAACTAAATTGCACTAAAGGCTTCCTTCATTCAAACCTAAACACATAAAACTTCCGTTTGGGTACTTAATTTCTTTTGCATTAACAATAGGATTAAGAAGCAAATGTGAACTCCTGAGCAGATTTAATGAAACCTGAATTATTTTCAACACACTGCACAAGTGGCAGTAAGGATCACAAACATATTTATGACTTACCAGACAGCATCATTGATAGGTATAACGCAGCAACACTTCACGAATTTGTCATTCAAGACATCTCTCATAACCCACTCAATTTTCGCTCAGCCACTTCAGAAGTTCCAGGAGTCACCAGGCCATGGCCGGCTGGCTGAAGATAAGAGCATGAAACCTGAAACTTAATTTTTAAGCACTCTCCCTGGAAGAGTATGTTTATTAATAACCAATAACATTGACCATTTCCGCCTTTACATGGCACCATGGAGACTGGCTAAACGAAGTAAAAAGCCAGAGCCTCTCCCAATGCAGTGAGTGTTTTATACCTGGAAATTTATACGGCGATCAAAATAATATTCTAGTCGTTTTTTGTAGCCAGTGTAGGAATCTTGGCATCCATTCCGAGATCCCATATCTGTTAAGCATGTTTGCGGAGTTACAAGTGGATTGCTCTTGCGTTATTGGTATGGGAATTGTTTGCTCTCGGCTGACATGCATTTTCATATGTGAGCTTCTGTTGACCCCTATTTTTAATATGAGCTGCAGTACCTAGGCGCTCTTTGCAAGCCCACCAGTCCGTGGCTGTCTGTATTAGGGTCGTTTAACGTTATGGTGTTTGTGGGAAATGAAAGACGTGCTGTTTGTCTTTAAAATAAGGAACAGACCATTTAATTTACCAATGTTGTTTTCACTTTGTGCTGGAATGTTACTGCCGAACCGACTGACGCTAAGACCGTCCCAATCAGTCAAAACAAAAAAAGAGATATAGGTTTTAATAGTTTTAACATATTGTATATACAGTTTGATATACTGTTTATGTGTAAAAAGTAATTTAACCGGCAAGGCTGTGGTGAAGGAATTCTACAATGTCTACGGAAGAAGAAAATAAAAACATTTTAAAATAAATCTTTTCATTAGATTCTATGGAAACGAGACAATAGCGAGTATTTAGCATGCACGTCTTGGCCTTAATTTGCTAATGGGCGACAACCTCCCCGCAATAAATTTCCCAAGATGCCTTGGAAGACTGCACACAGTAGTCGTCAATGTTTACAGGAAATGAAAAAGAAAAACGATGTGCAAGACTAGATTCACAATAAATATTTGGAACGCCAAAAGCGGATATATGCATCTGAGGGGGGTTTAAAGTACCCCCAGTCCAATAATCTCAAAGATTATTGGTTTCAAACATGAAGATCCTTTGTTTTCTCTGCTCCCTGTTCCAAAATTTCAGTGCAATCTCATCCCCAAAATAATGCTCCTTTTTTTCTTTTTTTACATTCCATGAATATAAAAGGTCTCATGCTGTGGTTTGAATGGGGAACCACACCTACGCAGGGATATAAAAATAAATTTTAAAAAGAGGCAAAACATTGACAGGAAATGGAGTGAATGCTACCACTTGTGTCTAGCCTGCTGTTTGAATGTTTCCATTGTAATTTTTAATTTTTTTCTGCCGTCATACAGGAGAACTAAGCATTTCCTGTAAATAATTATTTACAGCGCAACACAGACAAACTAATTTAGGATGGGATATCTAATGACTGCAGGGTTCAAATAAATGTTTGTTCTTTGAATCGTCTTTGTGGCATATAGGCAGACGCACAAGAAAGATAATTTTCTTTGGCAGCACTTCATTCCTTTGGCAATTTTTGCGATAACATCTATATTTGAATGGGTTTTTGCCTTCACGGCAGTACTTTTAAGGTTGCAACCAAAATTAAAATCTTTTTTATTTATTTATTCCGTCATAAATTCTCTCCAGTTTTATTATAAATGTGAAGTACCACCACAGTAAACCCGTTTCTATTAGTTTAAGTATTTGTTAAATGCAGATTCTGCAGGTTTTTTTTTTTGGCATTTTTCATCCATTCCTCTTGAATAAAATTGTCTGTGCCACCCTCAAGTTGGATGAGGACTTTCGGTGGGCCACAATTTTTAAGTCCTGCCAGATATATACAGTTGGATTAAAATCAGGAGTTAGACTGGGCCACTCAAGGACATTGTCTTTGTTAGTCTTTTCTGTGACCTGCTTCCTGTCAATGATCTATGGGAAAGACTGTCCATACGTTGCTCCCACCTTTGTACTGACTCAGGGTTTGAATACTTATGCAATCAAAATAGTTTTTAAGTATTTTTTGACGACATCTACCTTTTTTAGACCTAGAAAACTGTTTTGATGAAATTTTTTAGCGTTTAATTATTTGAATAAAAGTACTCACTTTAAAGAAATGTGTGCACATCCTTTGTAATTCAACACAATGGGGGGAGGGGGCTCCCCAGTGGCTCATTCCGCTCGCTGAATTTGAATCCAGCTCATGTAATTTGCCAACTGTGACTGGGAGGCCACAACTGGCTGTGTGCCGCCTGGGTTGGAGTGGGAGAAACTGGCAGACCCTCTCTCAGTTCATCACTTACCAGCATCAGCTTCCTTTGTAAAAACTGTGTTAAAGAGACAATCGACTCTCAGGCACCTGGACTGGAGGAAAACAATTCTACTTCCATGATTCATAGCCACATGCCAAGATGCAGAAGCTTTATTGGCCATTCCAAATCAGTAAACCTAACTGGGAAAGGGATGAAGATTAGAGCAGGGCATTTTTTTTTTTTTTTTACTTTTGGTCTAACTAAATACAGACGTCCAACTTTGAATATTTACACTTGACTAAATATAAACATCCAACTTTGACATACATGCAATTTTACCATAATGTTTGGTTTGGTCTTTATTTAGCGGCATTAAAACACAATCCCAGCCGTTTATTAATGTAAAATACAGCTGTGGCATACAGGGGGACACTGACAACCAGGCCTTGGTTGACATGCATCACTCAGGACAGGAAATCTCAGACTGACTGACCACCAGACTGACTGTTTTTTGTTAAATGACACAACACTTAGGCACTTTAAACAGAATTATCAGAGCTATCAAGCTGATTGTAGTTTTTTGTTGTTGTTGTTTTTCATTTTTTCCCTTATCTCTGTTTAAAATTTGATTTAAAGGTTGAAAATTGGTTCTCTCTCCCTTTGTGTCTGATCACTTCTGAACCAGGCAAGCTAGCCTAATTAAAAAGTATGTAAAAGAGGATTAAATGGCACATAAATGGCTGATATACAAGACAGATAATGGAACAGCAAGCAGGCCAGCAAGAAAGCGAAATCGTAACAGCATTTCCTGATATTTACAGAGTTCTTCACACTTTAAACGGTCAGGCATATCAATTCAAAAATAAATGCAATTAACACGTCATTAATAAATTTTAGCCATTAGCTAAATGTGCTGTGAAGTCATGACAGGTATACGAGGTGATAGGGAGAACTGCTTCATCATCATGAACACAGACTCAGAAATCAATCGAAAACCTATGCTTAAAAAGCGACAACTCTCCCTACATGCAAACCACTCAAGGGATCTCAACCAGTCGATATTTTAATTACTGACTGAATTCTCATGCTTATACCACGGTGTGTTTTTTTTTTTTTTTAAGAGAAATTAATATGCTTCTCAGTTTTAGACAGAAACAAAATTCTGAACACTGATAGGTTTCTCCACCTAGGCTCCAGAATGAAATATTCTGACACAAATAGATTTCCCATTATGTGAAGCAATAATTAGACCATTCTTCCTCTGATGACAGCATTGCTTTAACTAATGATGCCTATTTATATCTGTGAAACAGAATAACAAGGAAGAAAGCCAAAGGTTTTAGCAGTAATTATCATAGGAATTACTTGGCAGTCATTATTTATTCAAAGCATTTTTAATAATCTGTCCTCATTTACCTTGAGCTATTTGTCACTGTGAATTACAATATAGCCGTGGTCTTGTAGAGGCTGCACATTCTGGTGCCTTGATAAAGGTAACCAATCCCCTTGTACTATGCCAGCTTGGTGCTGTGATTTTCCATAAGCCTTTGTCTAATTAATCTGTATTAAAATAAGATGGGTCAGCCACTTAAGTCTTATGATCTGCATAAATCAAACGAATCAGGGAGAAAGAAAAAAACTAAGAAGAAGGGAATTTACTAATTGAAATGAATTAGGGAGCAAGTTAAACAAGTTCCTGGAGTTCAAGAGGAAACTCTGATTGAAAAGCAAGAGGCAGAGGAACAGCACAAGGCCAAGTAAAGGGAAGAACCCTGACAAACAAATATATCAATGGAATTAAATGCATCCTAATGAGGCTGCTGTATCTTGTACCACTCGCACGCACGTCATTTAAATATTGAAAACCCGATTAATAGGATATAAAAAATATGCTCCAGAATTTGTTCACCCATTCTACAATCACAATATATATCTACTACTGTCATCTAAAGTAAACCAATTATAACCTCCATCAGCTGATTTCAGACTTCATTCCAGACCGTTAAATTACGAAGAATTATTTATATCGAGGCTTGTTTTTTTTTGTTTTTGTTTTTTGTTTTGTTTAGTTCAAGTTGACCTCTTGATTTTATTTAAGGAGAAAAAGATCTTTCCTAAAAAAATGTAATATATTTTTATTTCTGTGGGGCTTTAATGCATATCGAGGTGCACACAGAGATGAGAGACATTTGGGGGTGATTGAGCTATGTGTGGAAATGATTGAGTTTTACAGTGATCTGGCAGTAAATTTGTTATATAGGTATCAGGCATTGGTTTGATTAACAGTAGCAGTTTTCCTCAGGGAGTTGTGAAATTCTCATTTGTGAAATTCTCATTGTACACACGTGAGTTTCCTTCCAGTTCTCCTGTTAACTCCTGTGGTCCAAACGCACTAATGTAACATATTCACTTGCACTTTTTCACCAGCACTGAGAATAAACTTCCGTTTGTCTTTTATTTTCGAATTAATAATAGATTTTTGTAGTTTTTGCCCTAGTTTGGATTCGCAAACTCTTTAACTCTTTAACTCTGTCACAAACTCTTTAAGTCGTTCTCGGGTATCCACATTTAACAAAGTTTTAAATACATTTGCTTCGTCGAAACTAGGGCATTGCTTGCTCTCTTGCTTTTTATTTCATTTTTCAAATGTCAAATTAATGTCATCATGAAAGATATATAAAAAATAAATAAAACCATACGGGTTACCGGGTTACAAAGTTGCCTGGTTACGGATTACGTTAAAGAAAGTTACCGTTGTTTCCAAGCTCTCATTAACAGGGATTTAGTCAAAGTTCATTGTACTGCATTCCAGTGTCGCCTCTACTTAAATTTGACCTGAAATAGCAAGTAGCAGCAACAACAACAGTAGTGAAACCGACATATTCTACCAGTGGATTGTGTGTGCTCTAATGTGAATACATGAATGAGCAAATTCAATTTTGTTAGTTGTAAATAGAAAAGAGAATGAAGCTTATCTTTTCTACACAGAAGCTATGAGAGGATTTGATACTTTAAATGTAAATGTGTCATACTTTGGGTCCCCTCATATGTCCTGACAGCAAAACAGCTTCTAAGGTTTATTTATACCCACTGTTTTAAATATATGAATGCAATGTACCTGTGTCTCAACATATTTTTTGGCAGCCTTTAGTGGCAATAACCTTACTTAAACATGAAAACTACTGCTTTGAAAAAGAACAATTCATTATTTTGATGTCACTGATGTCGTCACACTTGTGATTTCAACAAGACAGACCAGAAATCACTTATTCCCCTAGTACCTAGAATTTTTTCACAGTCACAGGGTCACAGTGTCACAGTTCACAACACAGCCCCAGTTCTGCAGTAAACGTCACTTATCTCTCCAATCATTCAATTAACATTCCTGAACCCCATGTTCACTGTTTCAATCACTTCTGCTCCCATTGGCCCTGCACCTTCCAACTTAGTTTTCTGTTCCACACATAAATCCTCAGTAATTGTGAAGTCTTTTCAGTTTCACTACAGCGTCTTTGATTAGTCATTCATTCCTGTCCTGTCTTGTCCTGTCCTGTCCTGTTCCCTGGTTTCCTTGCCTTGCTTTGCCTGACCCAACTACGACATTGTCTTTTACTCTCAACTCTGTTTGCCTGATCGCCTGACCATTGCTTTTGTCCCTGACCACGTCTTTGCCCAATCTTGATCGTTCTGTTCTGCCAGTACTCGACCCACGCCTGTCTGACCTTCCCTCTCAGTACTGCAACTGGGTTCCCCTGTTCCTGTACCCCGTGGTGCATTACACACAGTAGTATGCTCATATAATGGTATACGCGCACGCTACGATTCTGTACAGAGTTTGGAAATAACTGAATGGAACACATACAGGACCAGTGCATTAGTACAGACATGCCTCCAGCTGCCAGCAGACCATCTTTAGAAAAACCCCTGAGATGACAGAATCAAGTCCAACTACTTTGAGTAAACAGTGGTAGGCCTAAAAGGAAACACAAATCCGAACCACAACGACACCAGCCTGGCCGGCAGCCCAGACAAGAATGTGAAAAGGAGGAAATGTCCTCGCCATTGGTCTGGGTATCTGTGTTGTTATACGATGTTCATACCCAGGCATGACTGCTGCTTGACAAATTTATCCCAGTTCTTTCTCTCATGTGTGGTGATCAGTTATAGGAAATGCCATAGATTCCAGTCAGTTCAGCTGGGTAAAATTTAATTATGTGAACTCACCCTCTCTACAATAAGAACTTTGGGAAATAAAATTGTCTAGTGTCAATTTTGGATGCTTCTTTATTGAATAAGCTGATTACTAATTGATGTTCATTTTCCGCCAGTACTGTGTTCTCTGTATGCATAGCTATGTTTTAGCTATGGCCTACTGTCGAGCAAGCCTTTCACATTTTCTTGGGTCTGTTTCTGACCTGTCTCCATTTCCCGGCCATGATACTCTATCAAACTGTGTCCAATCACTGCAGCTCTGGCTTTTGGCTCTGGACATCTATTGCTCATGAATCACTGTTACAATATTCTTGTGCCTTTATTTATTTATTTATTTATTTATTTATTTATTTATTTATTTATTTATTTATGTCAGGTGTTGTGTCATATGTGTAGTATGACAATGTTATAACAACATACCGTATGTGTGTTTTATAAATGTGTTATTTCACTATTTATATAAGTTAAGGCAAATACAATATATTGGCATTGTTTGTATGATAACTTTTTATTCTTGAAATTTTCACGGCTGATTTTATTTTTAATTGTCACATCTTATATCCTTATATCAATTTTAAACTGCAATTAAATTAATCAAAACTAACACTCACATGGTTTTATTAACATGGGCACACAGATGACCATTACTGTGCCCAGGCACATTCGATTTTTGTTTACATTAATGCATTCATGTTTACTGTTACTTTCCAGCATAAACCTAATTATTTATGTCTGCTGTGACAGTCCGTTCTGTGACATCACACATTGTCAGGCAATACATATAGATCGATAAAGTCTTTTGACCAGGCAGGTGACCAGAAAGAAAACATGTTGACTGTGTGACCCAATAGAAAGAGGAAGAATACATTCCATCATATGTATTTATTAATGATGATGGAACTGCCCCATGATCTAAAACTCTTCATATGTTTTCTGTGCCAGATATTAGTAAATGATTGATAAAAGAAGTATACTAGTACCACACTACTTGTTTTTTTGTTTTGTTTTTTCCAGATCACGACTGCTAGTACGCAAGAAAGATATATATATTTTTTAATTCCCTTTTTTAAATCTTAGTAGATACTAGTCTTAAATACACCTACAGACGTATGGTCGCAGATAATCAGTATATAATGAATTGGCTCCAATCCACAATTGCCTTACATTTTTTTATGTAAACATTTGATCTTATACATGATCTTATTCATACCTCTTTTACAAACATTTCAAAGCCCTTGGCAATAATGTATTTAAGAAGCAAAAATACTAACATGGTGGACACAATATCAGCTGAGATACAGACAGTGAGCCACGTGGCTGTGGCTTTTTTATATAAAGCAGGCAGACAGGCCTGAAGGTATGCAGTTACTGTTTGATTGAATATTAAAATGGGCAAACCAACTAGCCTAATCGAGCTCGGTCTGATCCTCTGTGGTTGACGCACCGGTTCCAGTATCTCAGAAACCTCCCTCCTGGGCTTGTCATGCGTCTAGGGTTAACGGAGGAAAGTGAGAAAAACACAAAACATCCAGTCAGTGGCATCCCTGCGGGTGTTAACAGCTCATTGATGAGAGAGGTTAAAGGAGAAGGCCAAGAATTGTGCAAACTAACAGGTGGGTAAAAAACATTCAAATTACGGCACAGAACAACAGTGGTGTACAGAACGGTATCTGGTCCAACAAAACCTAGTATCTGTTGTGTAATGCTGACAGCAGAGGTAGGATTTTGTGTAAGTCCGTGGCTCCATCCCGCCTGATGTCAAAAGTACAGAGTGGTGTCAGTGGTGTAATGGTGAGGGGAATGTTTTCGTAGGACACGCTAGGGCCCAGTTGAGCAACTTTTGAACAGAAAAGCATATCTGAACAATATATCTGACCAGGTGTATCCCTCAATGCTACAGTTCACCCGACACAACACAGATCTGCAGCGAATGCATGATGCCATTATGTCAGCGTGGACCAGCATTCCTGTAGAATTGTTCTGACTCTTTATAAAATCCATATCCCAAAGAATACGTAGATTTGGAGTAAAATGGAGGTCCAACCGAGTATACACACATACACACACCCACAAATTACAGCTCTTACTAGACATGCATATTAATTGAGACAGAATTATTTTATTTTATTTTTATAAGTATTTAACTCAAGTTATATATCTGCTATGTAAACATTTATCAAGTTTTTATTTTCTAATGTATGTGGAACTAAGACCGGGTGTTGAGTATGATGGCATTAACTTATTTACGTCAAACCACTGCAGACAGAACCTTAACTGTGGTGGATAGCCCATTCTGCATCCTTCTGTGCCATCTAGAGACGGTTAATGGAACTATCAGCCCCACCACAGCAGTCCGTGTCCCTGGTTCATAGGAAGTGGACAGATGTGTGAGGTTTCATTTATCCCAGAGGTTTACGGAAAAGATAATAGCAGCCATTCGCCTACTCCCTGCCTGGACTGACTACCTAGGGCTGGCCCATTTTTAAAGCTTATGATTGTGGAACCTTGATCAGGGCTGTAAAAATAGGCTTTGAATGTGTGCACGATTGGCTCTTTAAATTTGTTGTTTACACAGGAGGGAAAGCGACATCTCTCCTGGCTGATTGATATTCAGTGGCCAGATGCTTGTCTGCAAGGCCTTCCCACTGTTACAAATCTTTTCGAAAAAGAATGAAAACAATAGATTACCCCATAAGACCTTATCATATAAGCATCTGATTGGGAGCCCTGCCTGGCATATTAAAGACATTTTTTCAAAAAGGACAAAACAAAGAGCCCCAAATGTCTGTAATATTCACTATTTAGGAATTTGTCAGGATACCAAGTAGAAAAAAGTATTGCAGGAGAGCTAAGCAATGTACTCTTCATTCATAATCATAATAATAATAATAAAAAAAATTATAATAATAGTTAATATG
>JAOYSI010071324.1:0-56735 GCA_025775065.1 Hiodon alosoides
TATATATGTGTGTGTGTCTGTGTGTGTGTGTGTTTTGGGTGTCTTTGTGAATCACTGTAATACACAGTGTAGTTCTTCATATAACTGTGTTTGATGACGTGTCAATAAGTGTTGCCACTGTGGAGCAGTGGGATTTCACTGTAAATGCCATCATTACAATAAAACAGTATCACAAAGGCATTACTCATTCCCGTTTGACTGTATTAAGAATACAAACCGATAAAAAACTAAATTAATCAATTCAAAAAATAAAATAAAATAAACGCTAGCCTGTACGTCTAGATTTTGCATAAGATTTAGCATAATCTCGTTCCATTACATATATTCTAAGATTGTCGCTTATTTTTTCGTCATCAATACAATTTTCTGCTTCTTATATTTAAATTATGTTGTTTTATTGCAAAAACGTATTTGGTTTCTTTAAAGAATCTGCACAGTGCTCACACATTCACTAATGAGACGTTTATAACTGTAACCCCGGAACAAGTTACTAGTTAAACTTCTTTTTACTGAGGTATTTCGCATCTGTAAACGAATAGTTATATTAATATAAATATTCGAAAATGATATGAATATACTGTCATATTTCTTAAGGTTCGGAGTATTGTGAAAAAAACATTTGTTGCCTATTTTCAACACATCGGAGGAAAAAGAGCAAAACTTGACTGGACCGGAACAAGTGCACGCTATGGGCTAGTACGCATGCTTACACTTGTCTCTTAAAGTGAACTCTCTCAGACAATTTAGATATACTAGGATTTCTGTTAAATAGCCTGTAATTCCACTGCAAGTACTACTGCCCAGTACATCTACGTCTCTTTCTCTTGTTACAGTATTGACCAACCATTCAAGGCATCTATTGAGATGGCTTTATTAGGGATAATAAATTATACAAGGAAATTAAACTAATGTATGATCTAGAATTTATTTCTTAAATTAATTATTTCATTGTTGAGTTTATAAAATATTTAATTTTAAATATGTATTTCCAACCAACATTCATTTAGCCATGTTTTTTTCTCATGAAAGTTTCCGTGGAATAGTTAAATGTAATTAACATTGTATTCGATTTTTTATTTTATTTTATCTTTTTTGAATGAAGGGACTTTATTTGTTTTTGTTTTTTTATTTGTTTTTTTAACTGTACACTGCCGTTTTATTTGAATAATTTAATTAATAATTCTTGCTTTGTGTCGATCCAGTTTCAAATTCCTCTCTAATTCTCTTCTGGCCGAGGGTAGGTCATCAGCTAGGACGCTAGATAGGAACACTTTCACTATATAACTGGATTGCCAATAACTGTTTTGTCTTTAATGTTTTATTTTGTGATTTATTTTGATATAGCTGCAATTATCGAAGGGGATGACACAGACCGTAACGGGATCAATAGACGCAACAATGTTGCTGCTAAAGAAATTTGCAACATGTCAGTTCAACTGTAAAAAGACTCGCTTTCCCAGGTCTCATGTCGTCGCTCCTCCCTGTCTCGCGCCTTTCTCTCTTGTATCGATTGAAGAATTGTCGTTGTTGTTGTGAACCTAACAATGGCGGCAGCGGGTTGCGGATTATCCACCGCGACTGCCGTGGGAAGCATAAGCGGTACTACCACTGCTAGAGGCCGCTTCCCTGGTCGGCCATGGACGTCTCGCAGTCGACTGCGGATGGAAAAACGTTCGCAGCTCGGTCGACTTGGAATTACAGATGGAGAAATCGTGACTGGAGGCCTAAGGCCCACTAGTATTGGGCTTACTCTTAACGAGGATCCTTCAGTTTTGCGTCTGCTAGGGTTAGCAGAGAACTACCAGCGACAGAGGGAGGCGGGTTACAGCTCAAGCGGGAGCGAAGAGGTGAGTTCCTGAACTGTCTTTTGCTAACGATACATAATTTATTTATTTTATTTAAACCGACAGTTAGCATGCAGCAATTGTTAGGGTCACCTATGGACATTTTCGATTACTTAGATGTAGTTCGTTTTAGCGGAAATATAACACAACTCAAAGCGCATTAGATAAAAATTTAGCTAGCTATATAGAGAGCGTTTATAAGGCAATAATAAATGTTCGATGAAAAGGTTCGTATATTCCTTATACAATAAAGTTATTTATAGCTTTGTCATTAAGAACAAGCAAAATTATACATGAATTGGCTAATTATATGTATAAAATAGGTAGTCAACTATCGAGCTAGCATATTCGCTGTGTTGCTCGTCTCAAACGTCATCAGTTTATGTGTACTGCCATCTGATTGTGCGCTGGACGCGCCATTTTTTTATTCCCGTTACTGTAAACAGGATGGACAGTGTGTACTTAGTTAGAGTTGATGGTTTTATGTCGTCGTTATCAGTTAGAAGTGACGATGAATGCAATTGCAGTTAACACATTCTGAATGATAAGTTTATGCGACTACGTATAGTTATACCGAAAAACTGGGTAAACCGATGACAGCCGTGCGAGTCAGTTATTCATTCTGTTTTAACTAAATTATCCGTTAAATTGACATTTAACGTATAGTGTGTGTTTAATAGGGCTAAGAATTTTCTAAACTTGTATTTATTTATTTATTTTTAAAATTTTATTGTACAAGTGTATATTAGTTCCCGGGGGTATTTAAACTAAGGACCGAGAGCAATTGTGATTCCAGTAGATTCCAATTGTGTAGCTTACTCG
Organism: Hiodon alosoides; assembly: GCA_025775065.1. NCBI lineage: Eukaryota > Metazoa > Chordata > Actinopteri > Hiodontiformes > Hiodontidae > Hiodon > Hiodon alosoides. Next base: position 2,667 of record JAOYSI010071324.1, read on the forward strand.
TGAACTGTAGCTAGGTTATTTCTCTTGAACTAAAAGTTTTCAAATTTAATGTTTCTTTCATATCATGCCAATTCGTAAATTGTCTATTTTGTTCAGAACAGGCAAACTGATCATGTGTCCATTCCATGTTACTTCTTTGTGTTTGGCGTAGTTTCTCAACAGGGCCGGAATGCCAATGCATTCTGTGGTGCTGTTATGTTTTGTTTTATTGAAGAGGTCTCCTTGGTTATTCAGGGCAGATTAATTGCATTATCGAATGTTGAGGCACGATTTTGTCCTGCTCTGTCCTACCTATGTGTTCTTAATTCATTAAAGGATTATACTATTTTTTTTGGCTGATTATGTTCCTGTTAAATTTTTGATGTGGGGGACAGTGCTTCTTCTCTAAATACTGATTCACATCATGCCCAACTGTTTCTGGTCCCTCGTCCTTGCTGTGTATTTTGCTGCACTCAAGGGGGCGGTGTTTTTCCAAATGGCTCCTCATGTTCAAAGTATTTGAGTTGTAGGGTAATTCACATTTGTGTTTTTTTTAATGGGGTTGTCAAAAATGCCATACTTTAACACTGCCGCGATACCAAACTTCAAAAACTGTTCTGAACTTTAATTAATTAATTATGCATTCAGTAATACCGAAGGAAATATTGGAAAAAATAAAATAAAAGGAAGTATTGGATCACTCTGTACTTGTATCATGAAAACTGCAAGTTCGCATCCTTCATGTAAAAAAGACGATAGTCGATAACAAAAATAAATAAATCTCCCCCTTAAGTCCGCTCAATGACACCACATTCGCCTGTGGAAACGACAACAAGGCAGCCAGGATTCAAGAGTAAATGTTGAAGATAGAAGGCAAACAAGCTTAATGATCCATGCTCTTAGAAATATAGAATCAGGAGTGCTATTTGGTAGTATTTTGCTTATGAAATGAATGTGCGAGGCAACACAAAATATCCATCCAAGCTGATATGCATTCATTGCTTTAAGATGGTACAAACAAAAGGAGGCAACACCACAGATTTGGTGAAGCATTTGGCTGACAGGCACCCTGACCTCTTCAAATGTCTTCAGACAGGTTAGTGTAGATCATTAAATGACTATTACTTATAAGTAAAAAAAAATATATGTCCCGAGGGGAAAAAAAGATGTGAAATATAGAAAGCACCCAGCTAATTTAGTGCCAACGTGGTGGTGTAATCTACATTGCAACGATAGTATTTGTATGTGTTAAAATTTTTACAGATGTTTTACAGATGTTTTTTAGATTTTTTATCAAGCACGGAACAATTGTTCCTTTTTTCCCTCTAGAAGAATAATTTTTTCCATAATGCTGTTCATTAGTTTTGTTTTTTAATTAATTTAGTGAGTATCAAACAAACCATGGATTTACAAAAAATTCTGAAACCCTGATTTGTTTCCCATGATTTGTACTTACCTGAAACCCCTGAAGTTGTGCTTTTAAGCACAAATGTAGTCGGATCATTTTTTTGTAGAACCTGAATGTACAGACAACTTGCCTGAATCACTTTAAAAATTGTAAATTCATCCACTTCATAGTTTAAATTAATCTTGCTGGAAAACAAGCAGTACTACTAAAGGCCCAGTCAATCATAGTTATGCTTAAATACACCAGACAATTAGATAATTATTATGAAATGGGTTTTCTCATTTTTAGCCATAAAACCTCATGGATTTATCTCGGATAATTATTTAATGTATTTATTAGCACTCTGGCCAGGTTAACTGAAAATCAAATGGCCAACAATATTTAAAGTAGGAGGTGTGTTTGTGTGTGTTTGTGTGTGTTTGTGTGTGTGTGTGTGTGTGTTTGTGTGTGTGTGTGTGTGTGTGTGTGTGTGTGTGTGTGTGTGTGTGTGTGTGTGTGTGTGTGTGTGTGTGTGTATAACATGCATATGGCCCACCTCCCCCATCCTTGTTCTCTAAATATTTCATAAATGTAACTATAACTGCAGTATTATTGGCTCAAACTGTGTCATCTTAGTAAAGCTATATTTGAACAGTACATCATCTCATGTTTACAAGAAACATCATTCCATCAGTGAAAGTAATTCCTTGATACACTAAATGTAGATTTTGGCTATGATGTTCTTTGCTTGTTACATCATTTAAAAACTGAAAACGCTAGCTGGCTGATCCTTAGCTAGTAAGACAGATCTATCATTACTATGTTGTAGTCTGAATTAGTGGCTAGACTAGAGCAGCTTTTGCCATTATGCCTAGTGTTACTGCCTAGCTCACTAGTCTATTTGGCTTGTTACACACTCTTAACTCTCACTTGTGCAATCATTTCACCTCTGCTGTTGGTGGAACAATTGCTAGAACCTTTTCTGTCTGTTTCTGATGTGCATCAAGAATAAAAGCAATTTATTCCTATAATATAAATGCCTATTATGCTGGTGATCTTTGTACTGAGTCTTTGTATATGTTTTTGTAACAGGGAGAGGATTTCAAGGGGTTTCAATGTGAAAATGAAGGAAGCGCAAGCTCTCTTCGTTCAGGACACAGAAGTAAGTACAACGACAAGTCCAACATATTTCAAGCTTTTTAATTTGAACCTCTCAATTATTGGTATCAGAAACAAGCTTGCTTGAACTCTGATGGGTATCCAGTGAAAGATAGGGACTCTTCACTTTCCTTATGCTTCTAAGGTTGGATTTTGTTTGTATCGGGGCAAATAAGAAATAAAGGGGTTTTAACAAAAGCGGTTTTAAGTTTATTGGTTTAGTCTGCTCATTAATAAAAATTTAAATGTCGGTTTTTCTGCACTCAGTAGTTAAAACATTTTTTTTTATTTGGGCCAAACCTTTTAGTGTGCAAATTCATTCATAATCAGAGTTGTTTTTCTAATGGTGATTTGCATAATTCATTGCAACCAGTTGTTTAATCGTTATATATCATGTGTTTTTTCTTTGTTTAAAAAAAGAAAAAAAAGTTTCAAATCCTTTACGGAATTCCTTTACGGAATTTGATATGGCGCCCTCAGTTTGGTCTGCACTGCGAACCTGAATTGAATACATTAAATTGGGGCTGTCAGAATGAACAGGTTAAGTTCTGTGGTTAATTTTAAAATGTAAAGCCATGAATTTTCTGTGTAATTAACTAATTTTCCTCAATTTTGACCCATACAACCTCCCATAGTTCATATTAACCACCATGCATGCTTTTATTTGTCAGCCAGTTGTGATGAATGATGGAGAAACGTAAACTGGATGTGCTTTTAAACAGCTGAATTTAAAAATGTAAACCCCCCCAAAACGGCAGAGTATTTGCATTGGCAACGATTGTCAGGCTGAATTTAGTTATCACCGAAGTACATCAGCTTTGAGGTACTACAAGCTAAACGGTGGACGACGCAACACAAGACCTACCCAAGGATAACGGACAAATCTAGAAGCAAGCTAACTAATGGCATTGTAAAATGTATCGCTATAGGTACAAAAGTCAATGTATATCCATAGAGCGGTTTATGTGTTCCTATAGTTTAACCCTCCATTAGAAATCCGGAGAACAATGACATGATCTTTTTTTAATGCCTGAAGCTTCGGCATCATTAGTAATTTCACACTGTGATCAGAAAATTGATACGAGGAACTTATTTGATGTTTGTGAATATTCAAGCCAATTATCCCAGTTGTAGTAGCTTGTGACTGGTTAATCTTGAAGTACATGTATAGGAAGGAGTAGGCCTACTAAACAGTGGGACCATTTATTGCTATGATATTTAACATGTTTTGTCAGCGTGTTAACTTTTTATAAACCTTTAATTAAATTTTAGTTTAACTATTAACTCGGACAGGAAAAAACTTGAATTAATTGCATTCATATTTATATTTCACTTCATTTTACTAGTGATAAGTGATGGGTCATTTAGTATTTTCCTATACGGAAGTTATATTATTAGCTGGCTATACTTTACATTAACATTAAATTTGATCAAATTGTTGTTCCTGATTATGCTGTCATCATTCATTATATTGCTCATGATCTTTTGCATATTTTGCCAAATAAACAAAAATGTAACTACAGTAGCTGTTCAAATTTAATTTTCCTGCTTTAACAAACTGTGACCCCAAAACCAAATGCATACTGAACCCTGGGTTTGGTTAGCTGTTATACCACTAGTTATTTTTACAAATGGAATTTGTCAGTTTCTCTCCTATGCTACGGAGACGGGTAGGAAAAACTCAGCTGGAATAAAGTATGGCAGCTTACAAAAGCAAAAATTCAACGATGTGGTGAGATGCAAGTGATGGTATAATATAGCCATACACATCATGGCTATATTATACCATCACTTGCATCTCACCTCATCGTTGAATTTTTGCTTTTGCTTTTTCCCTTCCCGCCTCCTAAAAGCATGACCAGACCAATGGTGCTGAGCCTACTGATGAAGTGACTGTGAGGAGACCTGAAGATTATATAGCCTTGTTCTACCCTCTATCTCAGTAGTCAAGATGGCTAAAGGACATTCCATAGTCAAGGGGCTCTACCACCTGATTTAGGTTTTGCTGCTCCAGAGAAGTGAATCATACTAGTTTGACTATTTTGCGGTAACTTGATAGTAGTTGACCTAAATTCTAATCCAGGTTGTGTTTTCAGTAGTTAACTGTTACTTTTTTACCTTGTAACAGTATAGCTACTGGAACATACCTGCCTAATTCTCACTTCACTCATTTTGTGTCTAAATTACACATCTGACACCAGAGTGGTGTGCTCTTGGAATATTTTGTCTGAAAGACATTTCAGAAGACATTTCGTTTGGCTATAGTAGTGTGGAGAATAGAGCGCAATCGAATTTATCGATTTGCAGGAATTCTAGCTCGAGGCAATAGCAAACTAATTGAATGAAACGTTCACAGAGTGTGTTCTGAGCAGCAGTATTCTAACTCGCCCATTGGCAGTGAGAAAATCGCCTCTCCCTCTTTTCTTTTATCAGTAACTATGATCTGCTAACAGCTAGCTTAAAACAAATATGCTCGAAACGTAGTAGACAGTTGTGCCTTGACATATCCAAAAATGTGGGAGAAAGGATATTGATAATTGTCTGTAATTTTTTTTTGAGGACAAGGTTGCGCATAGGTCAGACTAATCTTAAATTAAATAAATACTAAGGACAATAAACAAAAAAATTAAAAACAAACACCAAAGAAAAAAAATGGGAGGGAATATTTCTTGGGACCACCCTTTGCCTTTAAAACTGCATCAGTTTTCTTAGGTACACTGTTGTGTGGTTTAATAGACAATCGGCGGGTTGATTCCGAGCGTCTTGGAGAACTTGCCACAGTACTTCTACAGATTTTGGCTGTCAGGCTTGCTTTTGTCTGTCCTGGTAATCACAGACAGCTTCTATGGTGATGAGATCAGGGCTTTGTGGAGACCATACCATCTGTGGTAGAATTCCTTGTTGTTCTTTCAAAAAATGAATGTTTGGACATCTAAAAATGTTTTCTACTGATACGCTAATGCAGAAGACAAAAAATAAATTTGGAAGACTATTTGTGTAAGAAAGCTAGGGTGCCTAAAACTTTTGCACTGTACTTTATATTTTATATAGAAGATAATAAGTCAGACTGATAAATAGACATGCACGTGCAAAACGTTTTTAATGTAAATGTAAACTGAGGCGAATTCCCACCACATATTCATTAGCATAGATTCTACTGAAATTCTAAATTGATGATGCAGAACCGTGGAGTTTGAATGGAACGCTTCCTCCCTACCGCGGCCGTCAGATCCTATAGAGAACAGCGAGAGTGCTGGGTAAAATTACCTTAAAATAAGGCACTTAAACAGGAATATATACTTAACTACTGTAGCTAACTGCGGACTGACTTGGGTAATATCTGCTGGATTTGCCGAAACTAGTTGAATTTTTCCTCCCCCAATTGTCTGCCCTATATATAGTGATCTATTTTTTCAAAGTAATTTTAGATACCATAGATGTTTTTTTTATGACCAAAACATTTTGTGCATGTGTGAATATTCATAGTTCCAGTTGCGCAGCTGATGTTAAGTGAAGCGATGTGTGCAATGCTCACTGCGTTTGTGTGGCAGGGCAATTTGTCATGGATATTTCAAGATGATAATATTTAATGTTAATGTAATGTATAGCCAGCTAATAATATAAACAGTTTCTAGAATTCTGGTTAATTATAAAAACACCCCCAATAGAAAAACTTTGGGTTATATTTAACAATCCTTTAAATTAAAAGCCTGAATTTCTCTATCAATGGTAACAAAAAGCCACAGAAATGGATGGATATTTTTGTTTGAAGATGATTTTAATTTAATGTATACTTTTGCTGATAATGTACTCCAGTGTTAGTTTTACAGTAGCTTTCAAAAATCGAATTGTCTAGCGCGCTAAATTAAAATTTAAAACACTACAATATCAGTTGAGTGTTTAAGTCAAGTGTTTAAATAGTAGAGTACTGGCAAAATTAAAGCACGTCGGCAGTAAGGGGTTAATACACATGTTTCTTTTTCTTTTTGACCAATTAAATTGCTGTTTGCACAATTTCTTCAAAGATCTGGGCTACCAAAACATTTCAGGTAGCTTAGTGGACTGCTACACAAATAATTGATTTGTCCACACTCGGTATTTTGTTATTCTATTGGCCACCAACTGCAGACAAAAAAAAGTCTGTTATGGTATCAGAAACCGTATGGACTGGATTTAAATCATGTACTTTATTTTTTATTAACTGTGGTAACTCATGTTTACGAATAGGCCACATTGTCTATTAGACATGCCATACTTTTGAAAATGAAACTAAAGCACAGTCAGAGATCATTACCTTTTAATTGGATCAATGAACCTATTGTATGCATTCAACAAATATTAATCAAAAAGGGCATTTAATCTATTAAATGTTTCTTACAATTTTATAACCAAGTAATCTAGCAATCAATAACTTGTAGCTCCTGCAATATTTAAGTGTTTTGTTAAATGCTCTTATTCGGTGTTGTAGTGTTGCCTCATTGAGTGCCATTTGCTTGTAAGCATGAGTCCAGTTGTCTTTGTGTGATATGGGCCGTTTCCTTAAACTAATTAAATAAAACGAAATTGGCACGTGTCTCTGCATGAAGGCAGGAATAACTGGTTTTTGTCTTTGCTTGTTTTAATAAATGTTGCATCTAACTTAGTTAAATGCTATGTCTGAGTCCATTCTTTTTGAACTAATAAATCTTTTTCCCCAATTTCTAATTTTAAGGAAATTCTGCGAACTCAAAGTTCTTGAAATGCACTCAAAAGAAAGCCCCTCCAGCAGCATACTTAGCAGAAATGAAGACTGGTTCACCAGCTACTAAAAAGGGACCTAAACCTAGTCAAGAACCTAGGCAGAAATATGTTACAGCCAAGCCTCAGAAAAATAGTGGAAAAAGTTTAAAAAATAGTCCTCCCAAAGGTATAAACATGAAAGTTTCAAAGCTAGGAGCACTAACTCCTCAGGGTCATGGAAGAGAGCCATCAAAACCTAAGATTACGATCAAACTGGCAACCAAAAAGACACAAAAGAAGGATTTGTTGGCCTGTAAAAAACCTGTGAAAAAACTCATGGTGCAAGGGATGCCGTCAAAAGAAAAAGAATCCCCATCTGGAAACGAGGTTTTAAATAAAGGGAAGTTAGCTAATGAAGCTGAGCTTCCTGGAGGCAGAAAGAGTGTAAAAACAAAAGGCAAGAAAAATTATCCCAACCCTAACAGAAGAAGGACCAAAACAGAGCTTGAGGACCATCAGATTGGAGACCGATTGAAGTGTGTACAAAATTCTACACTTTCACCCAGAAACACTGAACCCGAATATGACAAGACTAAAAGAAAACGTCAGCAAAAGCTTTCAGAGCCAAGCAGTGGAATTGACAAGCTTGCAGAACAGGAGCAGCATGAACAAGCATCTCTGCTTCCTGAAATTGACAAAACTATTATGGCAGTATCAAAAGGTCAGGCTACTGAAGGAACTATGGGAGACCTGTTGTCTAAGAAAGCTGGAGACCCCATATTGGTGTCCAGAAGGGGAAATAATAATCTGGGACGGAAGAAGCAGTACAAACAAGGCCAACAGCCTATTCCTGTCCCAGTCACACAGAGCGCAGAGCCAGAACATTCATCTGCAACTGAGAGTCTGGGTTTGGAACGCAAAGGTCAATCTGTGGGGATCCCTGGTTTAAAACTGAAGAGGGTGAGGAACACTAGGGCTACACTAGCCAGTCAAGTCCCATCCTGCCAGAGCGGTAGTGACTTCAAAGGTTTGAGTTCACGTAAGAAGCAAAGCAAATTTGTGTGGACTCTGACGCTGATGAAAGGTAAAAGGAAGGCCTTTAAGGTGCATGAGTCTGGAAATTTTGGTACAGTAAACAAGAAGGAAGATGAAACTCATATTGAAGATGCAGTTGTAGATGCTTCTAGTGCTGCTGTAGGTCTTCCGGAGCAGACTAACGAGGAACTGACGTTTGCTGAGGGAGGCGAGGGTAAGGGTTCTGTTGAGCTTGATATGGGAGTATGCTCAGAGACCATAAAAACTGATATTTTGCTGGGGAAAATTGTTGTTCCACCGCTAAAGCTGAGTGTGGTTTCTGTATCAGGCAAACAAAGCTTGCACCCATCAGTGTTGATCCAGCAAGTTGATTCTGATCTCTTAGAAGAAGTTAAAGCAGGAAATGTCAGTGAAGTTCATGAAGTCATCTCACCTTTGACTGAATTGACTGGCCCACCGCCTCCTAAAGCAGGGGCTAGATTAAATCCGTTCTCCGCACGAAAAAGGCGAGGATATAAGCCATGGAGCAAACGAAGGGCTAAGCAGAATGTTGCTGTGAAAGACCTGTGCCCATCTACTTCTCAACCTGATACAGGTGGGGTTGTGACAGTCTGTAAGTCGGAACAACCAAGTGTTGACTCTTCTAGGAGCAAAGATCCTTCAGCAGGAACAGAAACCTTAGCTTCCCAGGAAACGGGTGTTTTACAATCAAAATCTGTTTCTCAGGCACAATCGGAGACGGCAGTACAGGCCACGACTAAACGACCACAGTCACGTAAAACTCCCTTTGGACTAAAGCGACGCAAGTCTTTATTTGGTTATCGCCGGAAACCTGATGCTCTTACACAAAAAAACCCCAAAACCAGTACCGGAGAAAAACGGCACAGACGTAAGCGGTGCACTTTTACCTATGTGGATGAGGATGAATATTTGGAGTTGCCTGGGCAGGCAGAAAAAGTAAAGGAAGAACCACAGCTCTTATCCAGGGAGGTAAAGCCAGGAGCCTTTCTTGAGAACACCCGGAACTTCATAATGCCAGTGGTCAGTGCACGATCCTCTCGTGTCATCAAGACGCCAAGGAGGTTCCTGGACAATGATGCCATGTCTGTGTTGCCTCGCAGGAACTCTTCAAAAAAGGGTCACATTAGTTTGCACCCTTGTGCAGACAAGAAACGAGACCTATGTCATGATCTGTCCTCAAAGGAGAAACTACCCAAGCAGTTTTTTGATTCTGAATGTGTAGAGATGTCCCATTTCCAAGGTTCTGACTGTGACCCAAGACCCTGTGCAGAAAGTTCAAGTGCTAATGGTCTTCCCAAAAAGCGTAAAACTCTCTTGAGGGAACCAAATTTTAAGTGGTATGAACTGGAAGAGCCTGGTGGTTACCAATCTAAAGTGCAAAGAGATGCCATGTTCTCTGAAGACTCTGCAACCTCTCCCTTTCCTCTGAAAGGGCATCCCCTGCTTAGCAGTAGCTCAGCTCATCGAAAGATTCTTGAGAAACTAAAGAAGCTGACCACAAACAAAGGGCGGAAGAAGAAGCTGAAGCTTGGCAGAAGTTTTGAATCGCCTGTTAATACAGAGAACTTGGAACAAGATGAAGGAGGAGGGGAAGCTATGACCCAGAGGGCCAGAATGGATCGGTCATTTTCTTACTCGAAGAGGAAAAAAGCCAAGCTGAAGATGGAAGACCTTGATTCCCCTGGGGTTGTACGCAAGGTGGCAGTACACTTCCGTTCCAAAACTTTAGTGTCAGTATTGGGTGAGGAGGATGTGGAAAGGGAGAAAAAAGATTCATTCTCTTTGAGACAGACTGACAGTATCAAAGGTAAGGATTCCCTTGTTATTATGCTCAGCGTTGAATGTCTGAACTTTTGAAGTTTACACTGAAAAACTAAACATTGGTGCTTGTATGAATGGTAACGGGCCTATTTGCTATATGGTACATTGTCTATTGGGTTCTTCCTAAACTGTAAGTTATTCTATTTTCAGGAGATTGTCACAGTATGAGCTTGGGGTTTGGGCAGCAGGACCAAGAGCAGTGTCAGCCTGTGGAAGGGGAACAGGTTAGAGTGCAGGGCAGGGGCACTACCCAAAAGCCCCGTCTCAGTGGTGCCAACAAGAAGATGTTTCACTTATTGAAGAGAGCTAAAGTCCAGCTCATCAAAATTGACCAGCAGAAACAACTCAAGTCTTCTCAGGTAATAAGTGTTGTCACTTGTTCTGTACCCTTTTCCTTAATGGTTTTAATGGTAATACCCACCTCGGTTACATCAAGCATTTATTTTGCTTTCACCTAAAAAGCAATGGTGATAGTAGAATACTCTCGGGGATTTAACAGAAATATGTAGCCCATGAGGAGTTTTTGGGTTGGGTTGGAGTTCACCAGTTAGTCTCCAAGTTTTTTGTGGGGGATTTGAAAAGCTTTAGTTACATATAATGTATATTGTTTTTAACTTAAGTACATTTTCACTACTTATGTATCACTAAGTCTCCAAGTTTTTAATTGGTCTTCGTGTTATTTTTTTGTTTCCAGCTCCAATTTTTGAATGTTGGATCTCGAGATGTGTCTGGGATGAAGAGGAGGAGAGTGGTCAGGATGTTACACAAGAGCACTTCTCTGGTGTGTGTGGGTATGTGGGTGGGTGCGTGCACGACATGAATTCTCTGGGCCGGTAGTTTACCAGTGGACATCTGTGTCTCTCCCTGGTTCCTGAAGGAGCAGGCTCGCGGGGGGCCACGGATAAAGCATGTGTGCCGGGCTGCAGCAGTGGCTCTGGGACAGCCCCGAGCAATGGTATCTGATGATATTCCCAGGCTCAGTGCCCTGCCCCTCCATGAGAGAGCTGGTATCGTTCCCTTGCCTGCTGTTGAAGGTACAAGGTCATTCCATTCATTTGTCTTCCTTTCAAAGCATCATGGCAGAAGTGAAAAGTATAAACTGCGGTTCATTTCCGATAATTAATTTTGTAGTCCCAAGTGTCCTGAGATATTTTCATAGTGGTCGTGCCAAATTAAATTATTTTTGCGAGTTGGAAATAGCTCTTATGAAAATGACAATATACGGCTTTATGAACCAAAATTCTGTTTCAAAGACCTAAAATGCTAATTATTTTGCTCTTTGCTTGCTTTTTTAAGAACTGTGCTGCTCTGGTCTCCCCTTCTATTGCCCTCTCTTAGATTTGGGGTCCCCCTCAGAGCCAGACAGTCCCACTTTACAAGACCAGAGGACTCCCAGGGTTCGAAGGTCATGGGGGAGTGTGGCAAGCCGTCATCAGCATGACTATGGGCCCTCAGGACTTAGGTCTCGGAGGTGTGGCAAGTGCAGCGGCTGCCTTCACGAAGATGATTGTGGAAAGTGCATCAATTGTCTGGATAAGCCTAAATTTGGTGGACCCAACACCAAAAGACAGTGTTGTGTGTAAGTGTACAAATTACCTGGATGTATTTCCTCACTTAAAAAACCCAAGATAAAGTTTTTAGTCATGTTACACTGAATTATTTTCTAAACTTAATCCCTAAACATATGTATGTTTGTATATGGTTTAGATTCAAAATTTGTCAAATCCCTATATGGCTTATACTATTTCTTTAAATCCATAAAAACTGGCCTGCACATCTATTTAGGCCATTGACAATCTGAAACAAAGATTAAATAAACTTCTAATTGTATGATAGAAATTGTTTGAAAATGGTTGCCTTTCCTTCTTTTAAGGTTTAAGAGGTGTGCTCGGATCGAAGCCCGGAAGGCACAGAGACTGAGTGGCAAGCTCTACAAGGGTACGTGTGTCTGGTGTGCACTGTTCAACAGCAGTATTCACTATTACTTCTGCAAAAGCTGGTTTCATATTGACTAATGTCCTGATGTATGTCTGTAAGGAAGAAAAAAAAAACCCCAAATACTCCCTAATAATTTGAACACATGCTATTTGCCGCAGTCCAAGTAAAGCGTCGCCGGTCATCAATGAGTGGGTTGCAGTCTAGCGATGAGGAGGACGATGGGGGAGAGGAAGAGCAGAAGTCAACATTGGCACCCCCTGCTGACGGTTTGAGTCCCTCTCTGAGAAAGCAGCCCCGTCGGGGCGTGAAGTTGCGCTCATACTGCGACCTTCTGGTCTCGGATTCAGACTCTGATGTGGATGAGATTGGAAGATCCAACTCTGTATCTCCAGGAAAGAGAAAGGGGCTTCCCCCTCGTGCTTCAGGTGAGAGCAGTCAGCTGCAACCAGGAGAGTGGGATGGGACCCGGGGGGGGCAACTGTTGGAGGAACAGGAAAGAAAAATGTTGCCAAATTTAAAATGTAACGTAGTTTTTCCCCCAGCTAAAAATGGTGTGGTTCTTGAATTGGTTTAGGTGTAGTACGGCAAGAATCTGGAGATGACCTCCCTGAATATGACACGGGGGACACTGTGCGGCACCGTAGGCCCAATCAACCCCGAGGCCCACCAGGCCGTCGCCGAGTTGAGAAGGTGAGAGCCTGTAAAGACAGTTGCACTGTGAGAAATTCTTGTTGCTTAAATAGTGAGCAATCAGTCCACCAGGAATATCATCATTTTAATTATTCGGAGAGGTTAATTAGAGTAATTATAATCTAATGGTTAACGCAAGCGTAGTATAAGTATGTAACAACAGGAAATGGTGATGCATGCCATACCCCTTTAATATCATGTATGGGGGTTCTAGGGCCAAATATATTAAGCTACTGAGAGTCTAAATGTCTAAATGGTCTTAACTTCATGAAAATGCTCAGAATGGAGAAAATTATCTTAAGTATTATTCAGAATAAAAGGGATCAAGGGATTTTTTTTTTTAATTAAATCAAATCTATCTAAAGAGCACTACTAACTTCAGGTATTTAAGATAGCTCCCAAGCGCTCATGGCTCTGATTGGTCCAGTCCTTAAATGGTTACACTGGAATGCCCCAGTGTATTAAACACCTTTTCTGCCACCTCTTTGTGGCTTGCCCTTATTCAGCCTTTAATGACTGCTTTGTGCTCATTTACTAACTCAGGATTTTTTGAGAATCCATGTGTAATAAAACAATGTATGAAATGGCATTTTAAAGCCCGATTGCTATAGGTTATAAAGTTTGCGGACCATTTAAAGTAAATAGTCAATAATCGCTTTTACTTTGATCATTCACCTATTTAAGTAATTACCATAATGTGATAATGACATTTATTTACCTTTATTACTGTGATTAGTTGAAACTACAATTTGAAAGAGACACGCATATTCTCAGACTTAAATTTGCAGTACCTTGCAATGTCCTGAAGACGAGTTGAGATTAATTCGTAAGAATACGTTTTACACTTAGCTGTAAATAGGTGTGAGCTTCCTGATAACTGAGTCTTAGTCAATTTATAGTAAATAACTTTTTCCCCTTAAATCTATTTACAGGATTCTTTAGGGCTTGAGAAGTTTGATGCATAACAGCCCTGATTTCTTTGTAATCAGTACTGCTCTTCCACTCCCAGTTACGCAGAGCAGTAGGAGTAGTCAGCAGTCTGTCATAAGGTGAGGTGGGATGTTAATTTCTGTACATTTCTTCACACTCATTTTCAGAGTCCCCTGGAGCAGACACCACCAAGTGTTCTAGCTGCTCTGGCCAATGGATTCTCCCAGAGGGAGAAACAGCCTGTCCAATCTTCTCATAAGATCTGTGTTGACTTTAAGGTATGTAGAAATTTAGGAGTAGGTGTCTTGATCAAGTCTCCGTTGTTCTGTGTAACAACTTAGGCACTTGTATTTATCCGGTTGTTCCTGAAATTCTGTGGTTTAACTATTTTTTTCTGTGGTGGTCTCAGTCTTTGTCTTGATCTTTTCTGTCCCTCAGGAGGACTGTAGCATCCAGAATCTGTGGCTTCTTGGGGGGCTGAGTGTGCTAACCTCTTTCCCAATAATTCCTGATTACGTCTGCCTGCTGTGTGCCAGCAAAGGGCACCACCAGGTATCTTTTTCTGTGGACTTGGCCGAAGCTGTCATGGACTTTTCATACTGTGTCAGTCACAAAAAAGTTTTTATTATTGCAGAAATTATTCTATCATTAGAGATTTGGGGAAAAAGGTAAACTTCCTTTAGTCACTTTGTTGAAAAGCGTAACCAATGCATCTATTTGTGAACATGATCTATGGTTTTTCAGATGCTGTTCTGTCAGGTATGCTGTGAGCCGTTTCATCAGTTCTGTCTGGAGCCAGAAGAACTCCCCCTAGAGGAGAACAAGGATAAATGGTGCTGCCGCCGCTGCAAGTTCTGCCATGTGTGTGGCCGCAAGAACAGGCACTCCAAGGTAAGCTCATGCCAAACAACCTGGGCTCAGCCTCATTGGAAAAAATCAGTATATGCATGGCGCTAGAAACTATAAGGTCCAAGTGTTGTTGCTTTCTTAACACATGTTTTCCTCTAGCCCCTGTGGGAGTGTGGAATATGCCAGAACTGCTACCATCCCTCATGCCTGGGGCCCAACTACCCAAATCCAAGCAAATGTAGAAGAACGTGGGTAAGTCCTTTAGAGGCAGAGAATATAAAATATATATGTGCAATTTCCCCCCCGGGATCAATTAAGTTCTCCTACTACTGCTAGATACGGCAGTAATGTCATAATTATTTAGATTACTGTAGCTGCACTGTATAACTAAGGTTGATAAAAATGTTAAGGTTATATGACTAGAATGCTCGTGTAACTAAGTGACTGGAATGCTGAGTTCATTTTTAACTAAAAGATTTTGGGCTTTGACAAACATTGAGTGAAGTTGATGTTTGCTTTACGTGGGGCTCTATAAATTACTAACAACATGAATAATCAAGTACATTAATTTATTCTAGGTTTGCATGACATGCATACGATGTAAGAGCTGTGGTGTGACTCCGGGAACAAACTGGGAGACTGAATGGAACCACGAAAAGGGCCTTTGCCCTGCTTGCAAAAGACTCTATGACCAGGGTAAGTTCTAAGAAGGGGAACCTGGGAAACTGACCGTATTGTGTGGTTTTATTAGAATGTGTCGGAGTGCTAGTCTCTGAAGTGCTAAATAGTCCTTGATGTTATAATCTCTTATCAATATATCACAAGGTGATGGAAACTTAGTTGAAAGAATCTCTTATGGCTAAATGTTGCTGTGACAATTGTTTTTCTTTATCTCCATCTATTTTTTTCCAGGAAACTTCTGTCCCATTTGCTTTGCATGTTACGAGGATGATGACTATAGCAGTCAGATGATGCAGTGTGCAAAGTGTAATCATTGGGTCCACGCCAAATGTGAAGGCTTGTCAGGTGTGTGTGCGTGCCACTCATTGCCAAATCACAGCTGGCTCCTCCAGTTGGTGGTGCAGATCACTCATTACCCTTGACGTTTTGGGTTGTACCAAACTCTTATAGGGAACTTGTGTTCATAATGGAGGAGCTTTAATTATGATTTGGTCATTGGTCCATTGACCCTTCAGATGCCTTTATGTTCAATTTGATCTCTGATGAGACTTCTCTGGCTTTTTCAGGGCGGCACACTAGTGCCCTGGTGTGATACTGCTCAACTTCACTCCTTAAAACTTTTTGAAAGTTGCAGTGCCATAGTTAAAGTTTTGTTTGTTTGTTTGCAGACGACTTCTACAAACTGCTGTCAGGCCTGCCGGAGAGTGTGGTGTATTTGTGTGCCCCCTGCAGTCAATCCCAGCCTAGCACTTGGAGGAAACTGTTGCATGGGGAGCTGAGGGCCAGGCTTGAGAAAGTGCTTGCCTGCTTGCTGAGCTCCAACCTCACCCAGCACCTACTTCAGTGTAGAGAGGCGAGTGTGTCTTTCTCATAGGGAATGAGGGGTACTCAATTTTACCCATTGGTAAAGGCTTTCCTATGACTGTGGTTCCTCAGCATACTCTTAGCAAGCTTGTGCTGATGGATGCCTTTGCATATATACACACGTATACTTACTGCTCAGAACACTTTGCATCAACAGGCACAAGACAATCAAATGGCTGTTGTTTGTCTGCAGTGTGCACTACCCTCTGGGAAGGACCAGCAGCCACCCTGCCACCTTCGAGCTGTGAGCAAGAAATTCCAACAAGGTTTTTACATGACCCTGGTTAGTCCATCACCTACTCCTAGTTAAAAAAAACAAAACACCATTTTGTCAGTTCTCGTCAGCCTCTCCATACCAGGAGTGTAATCCCGATGTAAACTTTTTTTTGTCCTGATTAGAAATCATTTCATGAGGATGTGGCTCAGGTGATGAAGATTAAACTGGAGGAAGATTTTGATGATGATCTCTCAGTGAGGCAACATCCCACCTCATTGGCCAGATCCTATTATGTAGAGGTATGTTCTTTTGACTGCTTCTGCAAGCGCTAAGGTCCAAAGTAGTCTTGCATGGGGTGCCCTACAACTGTCTTAGGCTGTACACTATAGTCTCTCACACTCGCACAGGAAGCACTTCCCAATCTCATAGTCTCAAAAAGGACTGTACTACTAATCTAATTGCACTACTTATTTTGTACCCATAAGTGCTCTGCTTAGAGCACTGCTTATCTATGCTACATAGTTTTCCTCCCTTGCCACAGGTGTGTTTGATATCTCAACTGATAACAGACTTTTTGTTGTCTTTAAGTTGTTGGAGGAGAGTTTCCCTTGGTTTAATGGCCAGGAATGCCATACATGGGATCAATGTTCTAAAGAAGGCCAAAGGTATGTGCAGTATTTCCAAAGCTTTATAAAAAAATAAAATTACTTCTCACCTGTGCCATAGTGCAGCGCTAGTATGATTTCAATTAAGTTCTACTATAATGCAACAATTGCATATGTTAACCTGTGACAAGCAGCTTTTGCATAATGCAAGGGATTTTATTTCTCGAGTGGGTCAATATCTCGATAAATCACTTATCACTTAAAAACGTTATTCTAGTTGTGGAATAATCTTTTGAGGCAAAACCATTCCAATTTAGGTGCTTTAAGAACTGATTTATGTGCTCTTTCTTCCGAGATGTCTCACAATATGTAAAAGCCATGTGGGAAACAATTTGGGGTTTTTGAGCCTTGTCATTGAATATGTTTCATGCTTATCATGATTACCACTCCTACTAGGAATAGCGATAAGCTATACGAGGAAAGTAGGGGTAACATTCACCAGTAAAGATTCTTTTCTAGAAATACATTTTCTTCTTAAAGTGCAGTCACCCCCCATTCATTGTTTTTCTAGATTTGATCATCTTTTTATCCTTAGAAGTTTTTCTGTACTCTGTGATATCTGGTAAAATAGTGAGAATTGACACTTCTCCTGTGAGATTTCAGCTCAATGCAGACAACTTAATATGTCCATATGCAAAGACCATCAATTTAGCTCTAACTATTGAGTGTAAACTATTCCTCTTCAATAACTTTCTCTACTGATAACCCATCACTGTTGTGAAAAAACCTGTGAAGCTTTTTCTTTCTGTTCTATACTTTTCTCTCATCATAATGTTGGGATGGAAGTTATAATTTTTAGTTTCTAAAGCAGTCTGTTGCTTCAAATCTTTGTATTTTCAAATTTTTGGATAATTTATTGCAATGTGTTACTTCCAGTCCTGCATTATGCAGAATCTGAGGTGTTTTTTTTTTTTTTTTTTTTTTTTGCGGAGTACACATTTAATTACATTTAACCAGCTAGGGTTAGATGTGGCTAGCCTCTTATTTTTTTATGACTGATAAAACATGCCAACTAGCCTCAAGAAAATCATCATGTCTTTCTCTCTAATTTTTTACTATATCCCTCCCTCAGTGTGGTGCTCCTGAATGCTGTGTTGCCTCCTTCAGCGGAGCATGGCTATGCCCAGTGGCGAGAGAGGGAGGACCTGACAGCAAGAGAAACCTCTGAGCCTCCACACAGGAAGCATCTTACTGACAATGGTGCTCACTTCACCACACCTGTCACCCACAAGCCACCCAGCCTCCAACCTAAGAGCTTCAAGAACCAAGGTAGCACTACAGAGCACCACCTGAGCTAAAATTAAGTATTGGTCATTGAGGGCTCATTGGACTTCACTCAGGCAGGCTTTACTGATAATGGTGGAATAGCTTGAATGCTATTCAGGAAGTCACCTTTTTGAATAAACCTCTCTGAATCTTAAACTAAATTATTTTTTTCTTTTTGTTTTCATCACACCACATCAGGGAAGAGGGGAGATTCCTATGCCACAGAAGTCAAGTCTGGCTGGTCCAAAGATGATGAGAGACAGTGTTCCTTGTGTCAGAAATATGGGGACGCCCAACCCAATGTAAGTTTTTCCCTTTCCAGCTATGCACCTGCGGCACATGCCACTTTGTGGGAAGATTTCAGATACCGCTAAATATGACGTTTACTTGAGACAAGCTTCTCTCAGTTCACACAAACTAAATGCTGCCATTCACCACGGTTATATGCTATATACATATTTGCATTACTTTGCAAAACAGTATTTGTCTTCAAATTACTGCAGTTTTATTTTTTATTTTTAACTGCACAATATAAATAATCTGACATTGTTTAAAGTAGCATTTACTTAAATGAACTAGGTTGTGAATGTTACTTCAAGGTGTGAATGCTGTGTATAGACACAGCATAGTGTTTTTCTAATTAATCTCTGGACTCCATAATTGGAGAGAGAAATGCAAAATTCAGCTGTCATCTATAGTTGCGTACATGGCAGTACCTGCTATCCTAACAAGACTATGGATGGAAATCAGGAGTAATGATTGGTTGGATAGAGTAGTTATGAAAGGAAAATTCTCCGATAACTCGCCTCATGTTGTGCAACCTGATGGCTGATGTTTTAACTTCTCAAAATGTAACTGCGTGATCCTGTAACACTCATGGTGTGAGTTGCAATTGTCTTGTTCCATATACTTGGAAATGATGCAGAGTATCTTGTAGTATATTTTTTGTACATGTTTTGCAAAGGCAGGTCATGTTCTGTAATAAAGCAGCTAATCGAGGTGTCACTTGCCATCTTATTTGGAATATAAGATGTTTACATGTTTCTAAATGTGGTGATTATTAGTAATACTAATCTTGTTTCTATATTCCTCTAACAGTTTTTACTTTACAATGGTTTCCTCAGGACGCAGGCAGGCTCCTGTATCTGGGCCAAAATGAGTGGGCCCATGTGAACTGCTCCCTTTGGTCTGCGGAGGTGTTTGAGGATGATGGTTCTCTGATGCACGTGCACAGTGCAGTGACTAGGGGGCGCCTCATGGTGGGTGTTTTTGCAGTAACTGACTTCTTTGTACTCAAACAGTGGAAGTGGAATAGGTTTCCTCCTGGTCTCAGTGCAAAATGCATATCTCGGTTCCCTCCTCAGCGCTGTGAGAGATGTCACCAAACAGGGGCGACAGTGGGCTGTTGTCTGACTTCCTGCCAGAGCAACTACCACTTCATGTGTGCTCGTGCCCAAAACTGCTTCTTCCAGGAAGACAAGAAAGTCTTCTGCTACAAACATCGAGAACTCATCAGCGACAAGGTAATTATCTCTGTATATCAAGACAGAAAGTACAACAGTCCAAATTTCACTGTCTTGCTTGGTTGGTTGTAGATGGTTTTTCTATCTAATTTGAATTAATATACAAAACTAATTTTAATTATACCATCTTAAGACTAAGTAACGATTTAAGTTCCTGTCTTTCACTTTCAGATTGTTGCTAGGGATGGGTTTGAGGTTCTTCGCCCTATATATGTGGATTTCGAAGGCATCACTCTTCGAAGGAAATTCCAGACTGGTTTGGAGCCTGAATCTATTCATATGATGATAGGCGAGTTACAATATAGAGATGTATTGGTTTTTATTCATTCTTTCAATTAAAGTGAATATTATGAAGGGAAACGTTTTCTTTCCAATTGTTTCAAAACTTCAGAATGAAGTGTTTAGATTTACTTTATTGCAATTTCTTCTTAGCCTTTCGTTAGTGAAACATTGATTGCGTTATCCATCTTCCCTCTTATTGTCTTTGCAGGCTCTTTGAAGATCGACAAACTAGGAGTGCTTACTGAAGTATCTGCATGTCAAGGAAAGCTTTATCCAGTGGGCTATCAGTAAGTAACCTGTGTCAATATTCGGCTGTTAAGTAACTGATGTATTTATGGCCTGTTTTCACATTGCTTATTCAGTTAGATGTCAGTTACTTAACCGACCTTGCTATCAGATACAGCAGCATTTCTCCTCTTGGTGTTTTGAACTTGCGGCTTTCTGAGTCCATATTTCTTAATCTGTGTACCACATGCTATCATAATGTAATTTAATCATTAAACTGGCCCTTCTCTTTTCACTCAGATGTTCACGCTGGTACTGGAGCACTGTAGATCCACGTCGCCGTTGTAGGTACACCTTCAGAGTGAAGGAGGTGCGGTCCCCAGTTCAGGAGAACCCTGCAGAGGAGGCCTCCAACCAGGGCGAGAACCGTACCATTGCTCACAGTCCCAGTGGGTTTTGTTCATATTTCATGCTGGGACATGGGAGTGGGGGTTGCAGGAACCTCTTGGGTTTGGTGATTTTGGCCTGAATTTTAACAATAAAGTAAAATGTAAAATTAATATTTTAATATTTTTAATCTTATAAGAATGCACTGGGGTAATATGTAGCCCTCATTTAATTAATTTTGACCTCACTTTCACATTTACCGTCAACACATTCCTGCATATTAGTCTGCCCTTGCTAGGTTTAGCAGGGTGCACCTTTTCCTTTAAATGTGTAAATGCACAGCTGTGCTCTTTCTGAGGGTGGGAGACGGTAGGGACCTTTAGGGCCTTGTTAGCCGAGAATATAATGGATCTTCAAAATCAGTATGAATTCTTATAGTGCTTTAGCACCTTGCTGATTTTATAAATTTTTTCTCCCCCCCCAGAAGCTGAAACCACAGAGTTTGAGAGCATTCCCATTTCTCCTCCTGACATGCCCCTCAGCTACTCAGCTTCTCCACTGGATCACGGGGTTGGACTTAAAGGCTACCCCCAGACCAGGAAACCAGCAGGGGGAACATCTCGTCCACTGCCTTCCCCAGGTAATTATTTAACTGTTCTGATTTTATGTTGTCTACCACATGACTTTCTGAAAAAATTGTAAAGAAAATATATTTATATTTATGTTGATTTTTGGTTCTTATTCTTAATTGTTCAGTTTATTGCTATCGTTCAATGTACAGTTACTCATTGCAAAGTCTACCCTCCCTTTTTTTAGGCTACACCATGTCAAAGTCCCATCACATCGTGACCACAAGTGACTTGGAGGGAACCCGCCGGCTGCGTCGACACTGCACTCTCTCCCATGGTGGCCAAAGCCGCCTCGGGTCCCCTACCTCAGCTATCCATGCAGGGGCATCACAACACTCCAAAACCTTCCCCATTACTCCTCAGCTCGCCCCTCTTGGTTCACCTGAAAACCTGCTGACATCTCCCCCATCTCAATGTGCAGTTCGAAATATTCCCCCAACCTTGAGTGCTGTTATGGAATCTTCACAGGCTACCTCGGGACTCTTCTCCCAGCCCTCGTACCAAGGTGATGGGAGCCTTAGCACCACCTCTGTCTCCCTGCCCCTCCAAATCCATGAGCCAGAATCGGTAGAAGTGCCACGTGACTTCCTAGCAACACCTGAGTTGGAAGACGTAGCCACAGCAAATGGAACATCCATGCTCCTGAACAATGACAACGGCAGCCAGGAAAACATGCCGCCGTTGATTTTAGACCAAGAATTTCCATATGCTGCTTTCGACACTGACTCAGATGTGGCCTCTGTGTTGAGGGGAAAGCTGGAGTTTGATGAGCCTATGTTGAGTGAAAGTGAGGTACTGCAATGTGGAGCCCAGATTGTGGTGGGTGGGGAGGCGGAAGAAGAAAATCAGGTTCAGTCCCAGGACAACAAAGACAGTGGTAACACAGGGTCAGCAGTTGTTAAAGTCTTGTCCTTCCCTGTGTCCTCTGTTGGAGAAGACTGGGAAAACGATTCATCAGATGAAGACATGGACACTTACTTTGGATTCTCCCGTACTGAGGTTAGCTGTGGAAATCCCAGGGACTCATCTGAGTCTCTTCGCCTACCTTCCCCAGGGCCTATCCCCCAGCTGGACGGTGTTGATGATGGGACTGAAAGTGATGCCAGCAATGCAACCAATGATGGATCTCAGACCCTGAAGGGAACAGGTCAGGCCCAGAACCCGAGACAGCTGTCTGAGACGCACGCTGTGAAAAACAATGGTAGTAATGACACAACTGACCCAACTGAAAAAATTGCAGCCCCTGCAAACCTTGCTGCTGTAGAAGGGCAGTTGGACGAATCTACTCCAAGTGAAAAGTTAATGGTCTCCACTTGCTCCCTAAAATTTTCAGAAATTCGGAACACAACTCCTGAATTCCTGAACGAAGCCAATTCCTCCCTACTGGGTGTTCCTGTTCCCAATTCACCACCTCCACCAGAATCTCATCACTCAGCTACGGCAGTCCCTTTAGCAAAAGCACTTAGTTCAGTGGATGTGTACTCTGAAGCCAATAAGTCGCTTGGAATGTTGCTGAATTCTGCAGATCAGGGTGACACAGGCTGTTCTGCTACAGAGACTTCATTGCAAAAGGAGCCTACACTCATTGCTGAAGTTCACTCAAAACTTGCTGCAGCTATTAAGTCTACTACGCTAGAGGCCACGCAGGGCCTGATTATGGAGACTCAAATGGGAGAAGAAACGTCCCTTATTCAAGGGTTGGAATCAGAGACTGACTCTGGGACTTTGGTTCGTTATGAAAGTTTTGACCCTCTGTCATCAGCTTCTTCGTTTTCTAACTTGATCACGGGCCAAGATGAGACCACGATGGAAACCATATCTTCGGAGGTTAATAAAGAATTATTTATTGATCCCAGCGGTAGCCTTTTTGTTTCCTCCGACAATGGCACCGTGTTCTATATGACAGAAAGTGCCGAGGATGAAGCCTCAACAAGCACTGTAAATGGCAGCCTGCACAGACTGTCAGATAAACTCACCACAACCCAGGTCCACAGTCATTCAGCAGTAGATTCTGTGAGAACCACCCCATCCACACACCTTACTCTTCTCCCTTCTGCACCTGTCCAGTACATCCATGCCACCCTTGACCCCTTTCCATCACCTAGGGAAACCAGTTTTCGACCTTCTCAGAGCTCTCAGCCGGTGTTCTTGCCATCCACAGAGTCAAGTCAACTCACTCCCACTGCCAGTCTCTCCCATATATCTTCTTGCAGCTCTCCTCAGCTGGAACCAGTTACTGTGAACCTAGGCAGTCGAATGCATCTCGACACTTCTGGCTCGCTGGCCACTCCCGTGTATTCTGGTTGCCCACTGCCAAAAAGCTCAAAACCGGTCACCATCATGTCCTCTTCAAATTTCGTACCTACCAATTCGTCCCCAAGGATGGACTTTCCAGGGTCTCCCATTATAATCAATGGCTACAGTCCTATGACCACACAGAAAGATGTTGCTAGGGGGAGCACCTTCTCAATTAACCTTGTGGCTCCTAGGCCAGTTCTGAAAGCACAGGAGCGGGTTGTGAACCAGACGCTCTCAGGCTCCACACTCATTAGTGTGCCAGATGTGGGGGGCACCAGTGTGAACTCTATTACAAAGGTTCTGCTTGTCAACCGCCTTGGTCATGTTTTTGTGAAGAACCCTGAAAGCAACACCTTTCAGATACCTAATGCTAACTCCCCATCCTACAGCTGTATCAGCCAAATAGCCAGCCTGCTTCAGAACAGTGGTGTTACTACTACACTGGCTGGTCACGGCTCTGGAACCTCAACCCATTTTGTTACTTACAGCAGCAACGTGCCAGGGTCCAACTCTGAACATCATGTTGTACCAAAGCCAGAAGGTTCTCAGGGGGTTATGCCTGGGGATAAGAAGCAGAGAAGGAAAAGAACAGTACCCACACTTGGAACTACATCTGTCACCAAGGCAGATTCCTCGGCTGTCCCCACCCAGCCCTTGTCAACTGCTCGCAGTCCCATTCGGACTTGCATCTTGAACCCTTCAAAGTTCTGCGTTCATCCTGTTCTGAGTAAAGTCCAGGCCCTGAGCTCTGTGGCACTTCCTCCAGGCCTACTTGTCGAACCTGAGCCTGCCGCCCCCGGAGCCCGCTCCCAGGTTCGCATAAAGAGGGTATCCTCGCTATCTGACAGGAATGGTTTCAAGAAATCAAAACCTGAATTTGAGCGGGAGCCCCCTCGTGCCATGGAGGAGTTGTGCAGCAACAACAGTATGACGGCCAGGTGAGGGAGGGTTTTGTATGAAGTTTGACGTGAATGTGTTATTTGATCAGGTTGAAGCGGGTTGTTTTAAATTAATGATTCTTTCATTGCAGATCTGGTGTTCGCATCAAAGCCCCAAGTGTGAAAGATGAGCTGGATCTCAATAAGCCAGAGCAGGACTGCCAAAGCAGCCCCGAGGATCAGAAGTATGCTGTCGTAACCCAAACGCACATCTAGTTTGCTTATGTTGGATATTCATCTTATACAACACATATATTGTGTGTGTGTCAAACACTTAAAAACTAAGTTACTAAACAGAGTAGTACAAAACACTGTGAACACTAAAGCGGAAATAGCTAGCTAGCCAACTTGAATAAATTTCTCCCCTCCAGACCAGTTTCTCTCAAGACCAGCTGCTCTCAAGTTACAGTGGGACTAGTAGATTGAAATTTTTTTAGCCGCTGTACTCCACAGCGACTATATCAGGCTACTGATTTTTTCTTATGATTACTCCTTAAAAGGTAACGAAAATTAGGCTACTCTATGAAGGCTAGTTGCTGGTGGGAAGCTAGGTTCCATGTATTTGCACCTTCGTTAACTACGCTCCTCTTACTACCTACAGATTGGCTTGTCATTTGACAATGACAATGCAATCTTTATTTATTGTATCCAAACTAGTTCCAAACAGGTGAACCGGCATTCATCCCCCGGCATTTATAGCCGGAGGATAAGTGAGTAAAAATTTTAAGCAAGTGAGGCAAGCAAGTCTGCCTAATGACATGCTTTTTTTATGTACTTGTCAACAGGGTCTTAGTTAATCCACGTTACGTTTATTGCTAGGCCGCCGAAAAAACCTGAGCATATGTCTAAGGGTAAAAATTAACGCAATGGGCTTTTACTATTTGAACGTGCCTGGATAAGTGAGCAGTGGTGATTAGCAATAGATGCATTTTCTTATGTATTTTAATGTTGCTCTATTTTTTACATATTTATACAAAAACTTGATTGTCGTGCCATCGTATATTGCAGTATTTGATTCATAATTATGTCTCGGTATTGAATATACTGGTTTATCGTCGCTCCCTAGCCTTCAAACTATTTTCAACTCTATTAAAATGTAAAGTACATTGCATATTCTTCCTACTAACTATAACACATCCCTGCATATCTGCAAAAAATTCCCTACTAATACACATACTACCCTAAAATCTAAATTGTGGGAGGGGATAAAGCCACATTCGGGGTGATTTCTTCTTTATAAAAGTAAACCTTTGCAACAAATTATAGCAATTACATTAAAAAAAAAAAAGTCTTAATGTTGACTAATTGGTTCTTACTAAAATATTATGTTAGTGTTAATATTATTAGTGTTCACTGAATGCTATTTATGTTCTGTTCTGGAGTCTTTATATTTTTCTGTAGTTTATAGATTCATTTTAATTGCAATTGCAGTTATTTTATTAATCCATCAGTAATTGTAGTAGAGATTTTTTGGGTTTTTTCCCTAATTTTGTTAACGTTAAATAGAACGACGGAGCATTTTTACAACATTTGATAGCATTACAATAAACATTATTTCAGAAGTGCCTGTACTGTACACTTAATAAATATCTTTCAAATCTGTCTGTAGAGGGAAAATGAATCCTACTAAATAATCTGTTGCTCTGTATGGGAACAGTTAAAAATAGACACACACTAGTGGTTTCTGGTACAATTCAGATTCCGTTTTTCTTACTGTGTTTGCGTCTGTATGTTCCCAATTTTAAGCTCCACTGATATGCATGATTTTACAATACATTAAAATATGAAATGTATATTTGTTGTAGACCTGGTCCCTGGGATCATCTGCCATGTGTGACCCGAGGTGGCAACCTCAGCCGTGCTAAGGCCCCGGCCTGGCAGAATGTCGGGCGCAAACCCCTGCTCGACTGGAGTTGTTACTCTGGTAGGTGGATCTTTTTCTTGGTTTATACGTGGATTTCTCTCCCTGTCAGTCACCACCCATTAACAGGGGCGTTCCCTGCGCTCTCTCTGCCCTCTATCCAGGAGCAGCTTTTAGCTCTGATGAGGAGTTGCCCCCCGCCGGTCAGGATGAAGAGCAGCCCCCCTGCCGAGACAATCCCCACTTGCGTTTCGAGATCACAAGTGAGGATGGCTTCAGCGTGGAGGCAGACAGCATAGAAGGTATGGGGCTGAAGGGGGCAATTAAGGCTTTAAAAAGGGAAACGCAAGATTTTGTGCTTTCAGAGCTGCAGTTTTATCCATTATGTCCAAACAGGCAAATCTCAACAAGCTGCTCTATTTGTTTTGTGAAGGTTTTTACTAATCTTATCCAACTCTTTGGGAAAAAATCCATTCAAAAATTGTATGTGTTTAACACTAGAACCTCCAGGATTGTGGTCCAACCTTAAATCTGCCCTACTGATGGTAATAGTCAAGCTGATATAAGTAACCAAAGCAAAGTCATCAACTGCAAAAAAAGTTTTATAATTGTTTATAACAAGTAATCGTGAGTAATAGTACTCATCCAAAAAGTTTTATTTCAATCAATTATTTAGAAAATCACAGCATTGTGCTAAAATGACTATCAAAAATATATAAACGTTTTACAAAGAACAAATGGAAAAACACACGTAAAAATATAAATGTACATATGTAATTATGCAATGTGTCATGTGAATGCACTTTTCGAAACGCCCTCACATGCCTCAAAACACTTTTTAAAATAAAATATTGCGTTATAAATATGTAGATATTTTCATTATTCCACAGTAGTATTTATCAGTTATCAGACTGACATAATTCCTCATTCCTTAATTTTAACATTTTTTACAAATATTTTGTAATACTGTACAGTAAAACGCATGTCATGACATGCATTGCACATGTGTAACAGTAATGCAGAATAAATATATTCTTTCATTGCTGGCTCAAACCACGGTAAATACCTTAAGGTATTAATATTACTGGATTTTTTTTTATTTTTTTTTTTTTATTTTTTTTTTTAAAACAGGAAACCCTAGTTATGAGCTTTCAAAGGCAAAGTTTTCAGTATTACCCATGAAAAATAGATCTAGAATGGTTTACAAAATATAATTGGAATGTTTTTCATAAAGTAAATTGCAAACGACAAATGCTAACATAGGAAGTGATCTGAACATTTTCTGACGAGATGGTTATCAGTTGAAATGCCTTTTGTGAGACTCATTCATTCATAAAAAAAAAATAGCTTTTATAATGTCATGCAAACAATCAAGAAACAACCGCAAATCTTTTATAAGAGCAGAAATACTTTTAAATCTGAAACATATAAAATTGAAGGCCTTAATAGTTCTATTGTTAAAGATATTTTAGTTAAATCAAGAAGGAAAAAATCCAAATAAAAGGTGTAATTTATTTGGATTAAATCAGTTTATCTTTTAATAAGTTCTGGTTTAGAATAGTTCTGATGTGTTGATGTAGGAAAGCCTAAGGAGGTAATACTGTCTCGCTCTGCCCCTGCAGTGGCCTGGAGGGCAGTGATGGAAAGTGTGCAGG
The DNA here is from genome assembly GCA_025775065.1 of Hiodon alosoides. Taxonomy (NCBI): domain Eukaryota; kingdom Metazoa; phylum Chordata; class Actinopteri; order Hiodontiformes; family Hiodontidae; genus Hiodon; species Hiodon alosoides. The sequence continues at coordinate 30,685 of JAOYSI010071324.1, forward strand.
AGGCTCGGGCGGGCTGCAGAATGCAGCAACTGTCCTTCACAGGCATGAGCGGAGCTCGAATGCTGGGTGTGCTTCATGATGCTGTCATCTTCCTGGTGGAGCAACTCCAGGGCGCCTGCAGCTGTCAGCAGCACCGCTTCCGCTTCCACCCTCAGGAGCAGCAGGAAGAGGAGCTACCCATCAACCCCAGTGGCTGTGCCCGCGCTGAGGTCTACCTGCGGTGAGAGCTAGGGAGCAGTGAGTTTTGACTTCTGTCAAACTCCTGGGAGACTGTTTTTATTTCATACTGGAGACCTAATTACTCGATTTATCATGACTGCTCTTTTTGTCAAATTTGGCAATATAACATTAATGTAATTGCTCATTATTAAGATCCTATAGATTATTTGTTATGACTGCATAGAAATGCATTGGTCATGAAGAATAATTTTTCTTTCTCCTTTCACAGGAAATCCACTTTTGACATGTTTAACTTCCTGGCTTCTCAGCACAGGCAGCTTCCAGACAATGAGCCATACGATGAAGAAGAGGATGAAGTTCCCCTAAAGTCTACCCGGTAAAAACTCGGATGAAAAGTACAATAGTGCTGTCTCTCATTTGGTGGAAATTGAATGCATTGAACCTGTTTGGTACACAAGCCACCTTGTCACCCCCTGCAATCTACTTCTTTGTTTTCTAACAAAAACCAAACGTCTGCTGTGATGGTGTAACACGGACCTACTTCCCCTCTCTGTTAGACGAGCTACAAGCCTGGAACTCCCAATGGCCATGCGCTTCAGGCACCTGGAGAGAACGTCTAAAGAAGCTGTCGGAGTGTACAGGTCAGTATGCTCAAACCATTGGAAACAAACAAAGAAGGAAGATACTTGTGAGTGAAACATACAGGCATACCAGATCTGGGTATGGTGAACCAACCCACTGAAAACATGGTATCAAAATCTTTAAACCCATAGATGCAGCCAGCTAATCCTGGCTTGTTTTTCTGTATGACCTCAGCCGGGGTATTAGGGACTTTGTGGTGTTTTGAGGCCATTGGAACGTGGGTACCTACTGGGCCGAACTGGGGGGGAAGAGGGGCCGAGAAGAGTTAATCATGTTACAATAAATGTATTTTTTCAACAGATATATATATATATACACACACACACACTTATAGGGGAGAACATAGGTCAGACTCTTTGATTAATATGAAATTGGCTAATAATGTTGATCAGGAGGTATTCCACAGTCTCTCAGGAGTGCTATAGAAACTGACTATCTTTGGCCTGTGTGTCCCCCATAAGGTCTGCCATACATGGCCGGGGTTTGTTTTGTAAGAGGAACATCGAGGCGGGCGAGATGGTGATCGAGTACGCCGGCACAGTAATTCGCGCTGTTCTGACTGACAAGCGTGAGAAGTACTATGACGGCAAGGTGAGTGTTCCTAGAAGGTAAACCGACTGAGTCCTAAACAACTACGCACAATTAGCTTAGCGCCAGCCCTGTCAATATAGGGTTGGCTGTAATCGTAAGTTGCTGTTGACTACTTGTGAACAATGACCCCTTAACTTCCAGGTGCCTGTAAGATAGCAGATTGAAGTGCTTAATTTTCATTGACCAGTATATCTTATATTAAGAGCTGTGAAAACTGCCATTCAATGCAAACAATTAGGAGGCAAAACTATTGGAAAGTTATATTTAAAACAATAGAAAATTTAGTAATACTGTGATAGATGCACTTGCCTCCTGGTGACTGAGTCCTCAGACAGTCAGGTTTACATCACTACGGATAGGGATAGTGCTAAGGCGGTTTCATTAAACACCTAGACCCAACTCCAGTGCTTTGACACCAGCTGTACCTTCGCCATTAGAAATTGACAGTTTTATTTGACATTATAGCTTAAGCAAGTACATTTTAAATCTTAAGTAGTCTACAGCAGCCTTTCTCAAACTTATTTGTCCTGAGGCCCAGTCATGTCAGTTATTGCAAGTCGTATTAGTAGTATTAGTATTTGGTATTAGTATTTAGTAGTAGTAGTAGTATTGTTATAAGAATTATAATTATTATTGCAGTAACTATTATTATTATGATTATGAAGGGCCTATGCTCATACAAGAACAATTATATTAAAGAAACCTATAAAAGGAGTGCATTGGCTGAATTTGAAGTCATTGCCAAATAACCTTCTGTTGGGATTTGCCTTCATTGCAGTCATGTAGTCGGTATCGATTTTTGTATTTATTCGGGACGTTTCAGTGACCATTTATTGGCAGTTATGGGCATTAATTGGGTGGGACAAGACGTTCACACACATACGTTAAATTTCGAGTAAATTGTGATTTGAAAAGGATTGTGAAAGGAAAATCAGTGTGGGATTTGTGTTCAGACTCTTTCATAAATCTGAATATTTTTGTGCATACACACTTTCTGTGTTTCGTTCGTACACAACATTTTCAAGTGAATTCTACACACTGTTTTATAAATGAGACCCCAGGGCTTTGTGGACCGGCAGTAACATTGTCACGGACCGGCGCTGGTCCACGGCCCATAGTTTGAGAAATGCTAGCCTATAATATATTTTAGTATCTTATTAAGATAGCTAACCTCTAATTTTATGTAGGCGTTGTATTACAATATTGACCCCTCTATGGGTTGCTTGTTACCCACAGGGCATTGGGTGCTACATGTTCCGCATGGATGACTTTGAAGTAGTAGACGCCACCATGCATGGCAATGCTGCACGCTTCATCAACCATTCCTGTGAGCCCAACTGCTACTCGCGTGTCATCAACGTGGAGGGCCAGAAGCACATTGTTATCTTTGCCCTTCGCAAGATTTACCGTGGCGAGGAGCTCACCTATGACTACAAGTTTCCCATTGAAGACGCCAACAGCAAGCTACGCTGCAACTGTGGTGCTCGTCGCTGCCGACACTTTCTCAACTAGGCCTTGCAGAGGTGTGAGGTGGTGTGGGGCCACAACTACTGAGAGGGAGTTGTCTATGAGGATGGGCTGGATTTCGTTAAGGAGGGGCCATGGGTGCTGTGGAATATGAGGGATCGACTACTGACAGAGAATCAAACAGGGATCCGTTTTATAAACATTCACTGTAAATTTTGACTGGGCAGGCAGTTACCTTGGTGGGAGTTGCACCATTTCATTTTGTGGTTTGACTCTCCCAGCTGTGACTCCTGGTTCTTTCCCTCCTATTCCTAAAAGTTAGTAAGTATGGATTGCTCTCATTCTAACGAATTTCCAACAGTAGGAAAGTAGGAAACTGCTTCCCGTTTGGGGTATTTTGGCTCAGTTTCACTCATGCAAAGCTTGACTGTTCACATTTTGGTCTTGGTTTAGTTACTATTAATATCTGAATAATCTGAGCGCTTACAAATGTTAAACAATGTTTGGTCATTTGAAGAGTCTGCGTGTAAAGCATTTTGACAATGGTAGCAAAAACATTCTGGACTGATTTCTTTGAACAGACCTAGCACTTGGGACAATTGCTGCCCCCAACCGCACATCTGTTTATCAGATCGTTTTGTCAGATTTGGTGGTCTAAAGAACCCTGTGTAGACCGAACATTCAACCTTGTTGTCTGGAGATTGTTTAACATTTTCTTTGGCACCATGAAGAGGACAAACACTCTGAGCTCCAGTGTCTCTGCTCTGCTGATATCTGCCGGTCTACTCTGTGACAAGAAGGCAGCACTGGTGCTGAGTTAACTGATTCAGTTTCATCTGTGGCTTGGTTGTAAATACTGACTGAATAGACTTTTGCTGCTTTGCTTGTTATTTATATTCCTCTATACTTCTGGCTTTCTCTCCCGTTTCAGTTTTTGCTCCTTGAACTTCCACCCAAACAAGTTTCATTTTCAGCTAATGGCGTCTTTTGTGCACATTGTGGGCATAGTCGCTCTAAGAGGTGGGAACTGCTCTGCTTCAAATAAAATCTGACGGCAGAGGTAATTTACTGTCTTATATATTTTTTGTTATTTATGCCACTGCAGAAAGCTCGGCAATAATCTGTCATTGCTTTGAGACTGTTCCATCAGTGAGTTCTAAATTAATATTAATTGAGAGGAAATATAGAAATTCCCAAGACAGTCTATGTTGTGGAGGCTTCTCTTTAATGGCGGGTAAAACAACTAGAGAGGAAGTCTTTTGTTTTAGAGGTGATTGCTTATTTGGGGTGAGGGAAAACGTGTTCAGCGGGGGTGAAATGTGTGACTTGAAAGTTTCACTGCAGCTGACTCTACCACCTGAATAACCTGGTGTTCTAGGTGGCACAAGAGGTACAGCATTTAGCACCTTATTGTTTACAACTTCTATCTTAGATCCATAGACAACGTAAGATTTGTCTCTTAAGAAAAACAGATATGTCAGAATTGAGATTGCTTGTGTATATCTTAGAGAAGCCCTATTTTTACTAGTAATATTATGGGATTATCAGTAATTCTGTGTATTAGGCATGCGAGTCAGGGATAGGCATAGTTTGTTTTCATAATCTTGCATAAAGCGGGGGAAACCGAGATTACAATTCTTAATTTAAGTTAGGTCTTTATACTTGTCTATACAGTTCCCTGTACTTGAACATTCATTGTTGTGCTTAGGTTTTTGGAAACAGCTGTGTCCTAGCAGTTTTAGAATAAATGGAGAAATGGGGCAGGTTGGTTCATTAGATTTTCCCATGAATAATTGAAACATTAGTTGTTTATTTTTCTGTGGTCTCCTTAAACCAGTTTAATGTTCTACTGTTGTTTATCTCTGTTTGCTAGATATTAAAAACTGAATCGCTGTTGGTCAGAAAGCCAGCCTCATTCCTGTTCTCTCCCACTCACCACCCAGTCACTCAGAAGACCAAGTCTGAACCAGCTCCTCTTTTGACTGCTTATTTCTGTCTTCACCCTCTGATCGTGGTGTAGTCTTGCCGTGCCAACTGCCCTGCCGTGTTCCCACAGGGATTCTACCTCAGCAGCTCAATAAGATGGAAAGGAGCACACCTGCAGATATACTGCTAAGCCAGCTCTCACTGGCAAGGCTGGCCTCTGTGTACAATCCGACATTGCTGAAGGTCTGAGTACTGTGTTTAAAGCTTTGTGTACCAGTCTAGGCTTATTTTAAAGTAGAAGTAAAAAGGACAAAATCAGTGAGTTGTGAACTTGCTCTGTCACCTTGTAAACCTTTGTCTGTACATAGTTGTATACAAATTTCTAAACCTGTTAATTTTTTCTATGCACTTTTTTATTTATAATGTTCTTTACTTAATAAAGATGTTTGAAGAAATATTTATTTTGCAACGCATCATTAATCTCAGCTGTTACACCTAACCCACTGGAGAATTTGGGTGCCTATCTATATATCTCTCTGTCCCTGGCTATCTCTCTCTTTATTTATCCGTCTACAGAAAACATTATATTAGTAATTTGGACCTTATGTTTTTTCCTCAATTATTTGAATCAAACCTTTTGTGAATTAATCTCAGCAATACTAATCTGTTCACAAATTACGAATTTGAAATGGATAACAACTATTTAAAAAAATATATATATAAAAACCTTTATTATGTAAAATCCAAAAATACCCTGTTGATTTGATTAATACAATGGTACCATGGTTTTAATTTAATAAAACTACAGTTGATGAAAAACTGAATGTTTTTATTTTAATCAAATGTATACATAATTGGCAACCAAAGAAATACTTGCCTACTTAGGTGGGACTGTTTAAAACCCCATAACTAAGTAATTTCTTTGTCAAAGAAGCAGAGAGCATACAATATCAACTCTGGTATTCTCCAGCGTCAGAAGCCATTACAGACTCCCTGCAATTCCTCGCCCTAGGTTGGGAAATGCTGGTATAGAGGTCCAAAATTGCTATTTTACAAAGGAAGTAATAAATTATACTAATGAATAAAATCCAGCACAGCACTTTCCTTATGGTCCGTATATTACTCTGGCTATACTTATTAATGTTACGGTGTTCATCTATTTAATGTGTTTTTTTTTTTTTGTTTTTTTGTTTTGGTTTGAGTTTGTGATAAGCACCTTGGAGACTCCCTGGCCGGCTGAGATTGTTAAGCGGCCGTGGAGTTGCATCCAGGACCTCAGCTCACACACCTGAATGGTTGGATGTATTATACCAAACCTAAGGGGTGGTGTTTGCTGGCAATGTTTTGGTGGGGGGTTTTTTGTGTTTCTTATTTTAGTTTTTTTACAGCTGAAATCTTTATTTTGGTTCTTCCCCAAAATAGTAATTTTGGTGTATTTATTCTTTCCTTGTGTATAACTAAAATGCGCTAAAAAGACCTTAAACCCGCATTATGTCTCCCTGTGTCTGAAAGCTCCGGTGTTGGACACCCCCTCGCTATGCAAGCCACATTGTAATTTAGAGATTTTAAATTTAATTGCAGATATCTCAATTTCAATTTAAGAGATTTCCGGTCAATTTCTTGATATTTCAAATAGGACAGGAAATCAATTTGAGATATCTGGAATATGAATTATAGCCCCAATTACAGATATCTTGAAATTGTGCTTAAAATGAGATATCCTGAATTAAATTTTATATATTTTAAATTGCATTTTTCAGGACCTCCTCGGCAAATTGACAAATTGCATTTGTCTGGACCAGTGAGAAGTCTTCATACACAAGTTAAAGGGGCCCAAGGACAATTTCCCCCTTCTAGGCGAAGGAAAGGATTCTGCGGGTCCCAAACTAGACTTGTTCCTTGTTCCTGTCAAGCAGCATCAGACGTTCATCGCCAGACTTGGGAGGTTTTTGAGGAGAGTTGGTCCCTTAGATCCAGGCTGCTCCACCAGACCTGATATTTCTTGGTACCCACCTCTTACGCTTCTGATTCGGAGGGATAGAGATGCACTAGCATGGCTGACTGCTGACGGGGTGAGTGCCAGTCTTTGATGCGGTGGCGACAGCATCACCCCTGATGCATGCATCTTGACTGTATCCAGCTATGGTCAAGTTAGGCCCTATATGCATTCAGCATGTTGAAAAGATAGGCCTCATCCATTTTCCGCCAGTGGGCTCTGCCTTATAGGTTCTCAATCTGCCTGACAAAAATAACTCAGACAGCGCTGGAGAAGGGCTACTCAGAAGAAGAGCCCTAACTACTGCTGAACGAGGGCCCTGACCAGCTGAGCAAACTACAGCTGGTAAATCAGGCACTAAGTTCCTGAGCCAGGCTACAGGCAGGAACATGGCGTCTTTGGTTGCAAATAAATCTGCTCTGCTTGAAGCACCCATCACGCAGGGCCAGACGGCGGAGGACCTGATAAACCCCTCGAAACCAGCGACCAAAGCCTTCGCTCACTTGCTGCTGAGGCATCACTCAACGTGCAAGCATAGTGCCAGAGAACCTCATAGCTAGCGGCAGCGGCACCCTCGGGGACAACCCTAACACTAGTCCTCCAGTTTTCCCAACAGGCTTCAGGTCCCTCCTCCAGAGTCAAATTGGATTACTAGGCCAAGAGCACCCAGGCATTTTTAAATTTTTTTAGGTGTGGAGCGCTAGGTGCTGTTGCCACGTATGCTGTTCAAGTGGTTCTGCTCCTCGACAGATGCAGGGGATTTTATTCTTATTATTAAGTACTTTATACGAAAGTGAGATGGTGGTCTTAGACCGATTCTCGATTTCAGGCAGGTCAACATCTACCTTGACCCTGAAGCAGCTGTCTCAGTCCATCCGTTCAGCCAACTGGTATATCTACAAAGATGTGTAGATAATCTATGCTATGAGTGTTCTGCTCTTCGACCTTTTGCTAGCTCCACGCAGTTTCACAATGTTAATACGATTTTAGCACCCCTTTAGCCATCTAGAACTCTTTGAACGACTGGCTCACATGCGCTGAATCTCCAGACCGCACACAAGTTGTTACTGAACAGCTCTCTAGGCTGGGCCGTAAGGGCAGTAACCACTGGCACTTTTCAGAGCCGAAATTTGGACAACAAAATTTTACCTCCATTCATTTTCAATGGGAGTTGCTCAAAACCTTGTGCGTGGCATTGTGGGATACCTGGCAGAGTGAAACAAGCAAAGAAAGTGAATAGAAAATAGAACCCGACCCCATTCTATGGGCTGACGGCAGCAACATCTCAGTTCTTTTGATAGGATTTTTTTGATGTAACTTCCCCCTGCAGGTGTGGTTCAATACTAAGGTACCTCACCTGATGTTGAACCGCAAGATCACGTTTTATCTTTATTTGTAGGCATTGTCTGTTCCTTGAGCTTTCTTGATGTTTGCACGTGGCCAAAATTTTCTCAAGATGGCCTTTCTACCAAAGATGGTTTCCACACTCCATGTCAGTATCATACCGTGCAATCCAGAATTGGGCCTTTAAAACTTCCAACCTACTCCCCTGGGGGGGGATCATGTAAAATCATCTTGTGCCTCTGTCACTGGTCGTGACTTCTTCCAAAGTGCAGAAACAAGGTTGTAACACACATGTGGATGAGGGTGGTGGGATGCTGACGTTAAATAGTTAATCAGAGAAAGGCCATATAATTAATAATTGTATATTTTTGCAGATTCACTGGAATTAATATTAAATTTGGCGCAACTACTTGAGTACGTAAAATAGTGGGAGGAAATAATGCAAGCAAATTATAGCTTAGAAATGTTGAATACCACTGCGGATGCTAGCGCTTTTCTGGCCTTTGTCTTTCATTGTCATGATAAACCACAAAGTATTGTGTGCCAATTTAATCCACTGGATTATAATTGTTCCGTTGGGAAAGGCATTGAACACTTGGACTCATCCAGTCTACTAACCTGCTGCAAACGATGGTATTGAACGGTTTAATCAGGTACTGAATTAATGCATTCAACTTCAGCAAAACATTATCAATCTAGAGGAGACAAAGTGAATGTGAAGGTCCAGTTACAGTGTAAAATAAAATTGGACCAAGCATATTCATGCTAAGTGAGGGGAAAACTTGGAATGCATGTTTGAGAGTGCACCCCTATCTGCACCTGACCAGTTTTTCAATGCTCAAGTAGATGTTCCTTCAACGTGTAGTGTTGGATGAAGAACTACGTGATTAAAATTATAAACAATGACAATATTTTGATATTGTTTTGTATTTAAAGGTGATAGTATTATGCATTACCATTATATTATTAATTTGTGCATTATTATTTTGTATACTATATTACTGATTACTTTGTAAATGCTGATATTAATTTGCTTTATTTGGATATGGTTATTTTATGCTTTTTGTTTGAGCACAACTTTTACATAGGCGGAAATGTTGTGTTCTTATTACACCACTAGGTGGTGAAAAGGGACAGAAGAAGGAAAGTGAATGACATGATCGGCTACTTGAAATTAAACTGGATTGTGTCTAGTAAAATCCCATGACTACCTATGGTCTCTTTCTTTATTTGACACCCCCGACCACTTCAATCTTATTTATCAATTACAGCAGCAAGTTGATCTTATGTTAGAGCTTAGCGTTACCAAAATATTTATGTCAATAAAGACCATGCATTAAGTCATTAGAGTATTTTAGAAACTGAATCATGAAAGCCTTTTTAAAACAGTAAAGAATAAACATTAATCACAAAAATAACATTACATTAACCAGCAAAAAAACACGAGTTACCAATTTTAGAATGCTCAAAAACCAAGCTCAGCAATAAACACCACTGCTTATAATTACATTAATGTTAATTAAACATAAGAATGATTTTATCTGGTCGGCTTCTCATTAGATGGCTCCAATGAAGCAATGAATGACTGGTCTAACGAGAGCTGAAGGGCTTGGTGATCCTAGTTCTTGCCGCTGTCGGGCAAACCTGAAACATTATTTTAAACATAACTTTGAGCAATAACTAATCTTCCCGAAATGCAGAAAGAATTTATACTGCCATAAAGACAGCTTTGGAGCCAAATGGATTTCAGGATGTAGCAATTGATGCAATTATGATGGTGCAGCTGTATTTTTCAGGACACGTAACTGGGGTTTTGCAGCAACTTAAAGATGATTGTCCTTTTGCAATGGACATATATTGTACGGCACGCAAACTCAGCCTCATCCTTGTGGGGGGCTGTAAAGTGAATATTAGTGCTGTGGGCGTTCTAAATGTAGCTAAGAAATTGTATTCAATGTTTGCAGAGCCAACCAATCATCAGATGGTCCTTGGCCTGCAGACAACTTTAGCTCTTAAGCAAAAGCAGATTGTGCAGTGATACATTTCGGCATGTAAGTGGAGAAATGTGCTGGGGGTTGTTTTAGTTTACTTCACATGGGAGCATGCTTGTATTAATTAACCCTGTCATTAAACCATTGGTTATAACTAAAACCATTCATTTCAGGTTGAGGGGATTGTACCTCCATTTTTTTTTTTTTTTTTTATTGTATTTTTTATATCTTGTGTTGGGGTCTTTTGATAAATAAGGGTCTTTTTTTTACACAGGACTAGTTGGCAAACCATAAATTATTTTAATACAGTCTCAATAGTTGTTATATATGTAAATTCGAACACAAATATTTTGGGGAAAAAATGTATGCAATTTTTTTGTGAATATGCAAATCAATTCACTCAAAATGTAGCTTCAATATTTACCACAATCCGGAAACAATTCCCATAGCTGGCCGCTATTACCGGTGAATTGTGGGCTTGTGATGAAGAACTTCCTGCTTAGTACGGATGTTTCACGAAAAGACCGAAGCAAAGAGAAAATAATTGGCTAAATATTATTTGGTTTATGAAGAATTTATCATTGCGGAAATTCAATTTATATTTACCAAGAGATAGATCGCCGTACAAACGACGTATATTGACGAGAGGACTTGGATTTCTGTTGCTGATAACTTAGGACCTGGAGTGTTGGTAAGTTAATGCAAGAATGGGGAAAAGTAATTCTAGACAAGCAATACCATATGGCTAGCGGGCCACCAAACTAGTTGAAAATAAGTTGACTATACATTTAACTAAAGGTGGGTTACCAGCTTTGTAGACGTTGAATATTATTATTATTTTTTTTTTTTTGTAAGATGATGTTGCAAACCTGATGATGTTGTAATCTGCGTGTAGTCCTGGAGATGCATGTCCACAGGCACATTACGGCAGATTACTCATTCATTGAACTGCAGTTCACAATAGCTAAATACATTTTTAAAAAAACACAACACGGTTTACGAATTGAAATAAGAAACTGTCATTCACTTATCTCGTGGTGTCCCAGTTAAACATGCGTTTAATAATAATTTTAAAGATGCCCCTTTTCTGGCTCTCAAACGAAAAAAAAAGGGTTACAAGCTAAATTATATATTATTAGGCAACTTTAATGAATCTACATTCACACACAGTTTATGTGTGTCCCCGGCCCCCCTTCATTTGAGCATTTTATTTACAATGATGTGGCCGATACTGAATGAACCAGTGGAATTTAGCAAGCATAAAGTAATGATCAGACATCTAAAGCTATTTGAGATGGACATTTTAAAGTTAAAAGTTTATTTGTTATTCATGGTGCTATCCAAGAATGCATTCTACATTCAGTAATATTTCTTCCAGTAGCACATCCATTCAGTGAAATACATTTTTAAAAAGCATGATATTTCCATATAGGATTTTGATATTCATTAACAATAAGTATATCAGACAAAGTTAATTTTGGTTACTTAAGCAGCATGTATGGGCTTGCATTTGGATTGTCCATGGATACGTGGCTAGACTTACTAGTACTAACATTAACTAATTTTCCTTTAGCTACATCACCAAGCAAGCACAGCAGCCAACTCACTGAGCGAATATTAAGCTTGTTGGCTTGCTGAGTCAATAATGAATTATGTATTCTGGGCTGCCAGAGGTTTTCCCCAGTAGTTTAAATATTTTTATATTTGCCTCTACAAACCCATCTCCAGCCATATGGAAGATGTTTTTCTGATCACCATTTCCAGTTATTCAATTATTTCCTTATGTATTTTATCTGACTTTGATAAGCGTGGTCTTGCTATAGTTTATTTTGTGTCATGGCCATTGTTCAATCTATGAAAGCTTCTTTCTTCTGTAAATTTTCGAAACGGAACAATACACTCTGCTATTCTGACAAGCCAGCCAGTGTAGATTTTCATTAATTCCATGAGGTTATCTTGGCTGTATAAGGATGTTCATCAAAGGACACTGTAGCACGCTGGGGCATGCCTTGTCAGAAAGCAGTTAGATACAGGGAGACCGGGGGCGGGGGGGATTTTCACCTTTTATTGGTCATATTTTCAGCAAATTCAAACGCAGACAAAAACTCCCACAAAAAGGGCGAAAAAGAAACCAAACCAATGAATTGGAAAGCTAACTACCCTGTTAGGGAAAATTCTACAAAACACAGTTTTAGATTAAAAATAACTAAGACCAATAACAAAAAACAACAACAAAAAAAAAAACACTGCCTTTTTAAACATCAAAATGAAATCCTCAAGCCAACAAAAGTTAAATGATCTTGAATTATCTAGGTTGCTCTCCTGTGTGGTATAATTAGTGAAACCTGACTTGGGTGCAGAACGAGGTCCTGGCTGTGGGGGTAACCACACAGCTTTGCTATCCCTCAAGGCGCAGCCCACAGCTGTGGACCCCTTGGTGGGCTGGTAGATGGAAACTCCTCAGACCTCTATGACCCTAGGCAAATCGGCAACAGCAGGTCACAAGCCCTTTCCGACTCCATGACTATAACTAATCATTTTGAGTGTGTAAATGGCAGGAAACTAATGAGCAAAGGTAGTAGGAAGCTTATGGATGCCATTGAAAATGTTTCTGGCTACCTCTGCATGCTTATCTTGCTGTACATCATTACGAGTGTATAGATCATAGTTATTAATAAAAGAAAAGAGGGAGAGGTTTTTTCTCAGTGGCACTGGGTGAGTTAGAATCTGTTTTGTGAACGTTCCATTCAATTTGTTTGCTGTTGCCTCGCGCAACAATTCCAGCAATTCCAGCCCAAAATCGATAGCGTTCTATTGTCCGCCCTACTAACATTGTAATTTTGTAACACATCCCTAAATTTGAATGTCAAAAAAATTTGGCTAATACACATCAAATAAATAAAATACAGATTGATAATGCACAAGCTGCTGTACTCATAAACAGGCAACATCGCCCCCTCTGGGGCTGTCTGCCCAAATGTCAGGCCTTTGACGTTTCGGGTGGGAGATGCGTGACAAATAATTTAATATTGATGATGTAACAACTGACTTTTACGGAATTAAATATTTGTTTTCCTTAACAAAATAAAGTGTATAAAACATTTACTTTATTTGGCACCCACTACGGCAATCAAAAAGACTATTATGTAGCTAATTATAGCCCTACAGGAGAGATATACTTTGTAATGATGATGAAACTCTCTGCTATCATGTAGTAATCGGTGTGTTTATAAATGGATAAAATATGGAATCGGGTGAAGATGGAACTTTTGAGACAGTCCAATATCTGCTTGCCGATTAATTTTTCAGAAACATTTGTTCATGGCTTAATCATTGTATGGAGGGTAGCCAACTACCGACTCACTAGGAACTGTAAATGAACGTTAAAAATTCATTAAAATGTTGTATAGGCAGCTGACTGGAAAAAGTAAGCAAGGATTTATGTTTATTTATTTATTTATTTATTTATATATATGAATTTTTTGTATTCAACACTTAACTGGGTGGATCATTGACTATTTACCGTTATCACTCCAGTTCTCAGTGATGCTGTGGCTGATTTTCTGTAGTAGTTTTGCTTCATAAATTACTTTTCTCTCACCATTTAAAATTAGGCCTATATATTTTTTGTACAATTTCAGTTTTAATTATGTTTCTTGTTATCTATAAAATGTATATTGAAGGATAGCATTGTACAGCAATGGTTGGCTAGTCAATATTGAATTTATTTTCATTGATGAAGCCTATTTAGTTTCTTCCTCATTTCCAACTATGAAATAAATTAGCCTTTCTTCCTTGTATGGTTTTGATTGAATTTCTTTCTCATTACCATTTTTATAGAGTGTTTTAGTTTTTATTGATTGAAGTGAGTTTTTTGTTTTCAGCAAATTGGAATTGCATGTAACACCATTGTCTTGCAAAACCTCAGTTTTTTTTTATCCTTTGTGTGTTCTACTATTGACTGTATTACTGTTTAAAATGGTATAGGGACTTCTTTTAGATTTTAAACACCCGTATGATGGTTGATACTTTTTGGTTGATATTTTACATTTATTTTCTCATTCCAATTATTTTAAACTCTGATGTCTGTCCAAATATCTGAATTAAGAGGACTTGTTGAAGCAAACAAGCAGAAATTGGTACTGAATTTTCTCCATCCATGATAGAAACAAAATTAATATATTTTTAAAAATTGTTTTTCCATTTTAAAAAATCTGGATATTGAACATGGTATTATTTTAGTCCGAATAACTGATTTTTTTAAATATTCTGAAATCATCTAGAAAGTTCTAGAAAAATTTTCAGGCATAATGAATGTCTTTTTTTCCCCATTTGAAGGTTCCATTTAAGAAGTTGGTTTTCCTTAAAATTTTCAAAGAAACACTTAAATCAAGAGGAGAATGTTCAGACAAAGTGGACAGTAAGTGTCAATGGTATGGCTCCATGAAACTCAGGGAAGAGGGACACAAAACAACTTACGAGAAGGAGATGGATAATGGAGAGAGAACAGAAGATGAGGACAAAACAGCTGTAGTTGTATCTACAGTTACAGTTCCAACCGTAATCTCTGAGTCTGTTCCTCAAGGTACAGACCAGCAACCCCTTAAACGTAGGAAGGGTCTTCCCAGAAAGACTTCACAAATCAAGAAGCCACAACTTCAGACAAATTCTATACCGGATGTAGGACCACTACAGATGAACATCCCTAGTTTTCAGCAGAGGAAAAAATCAGGATCAGAACAAATAGCCGCAGATTGTGAAACATTTTTTAAGAAATTAAAAACCCAAAAAGTGAACATTAAACAAGAAGGAGGTGAAGAACTGGTGAAAGCAACCGATTCCTTACTCGTACAAAATCATGTTGCCCCTCAGGAATGTCTACAACTACTTAAACAAGAAGCTATGCCAAAGGCTATTGACACTATGCGGAACAACCCATATGAAAACTTGGAAAATCAAAATGATACGAGTAATATTAAAGAGGTAGAGGTAAAGAAGGAGACAGTGTCAGCACCAGACACACACTGTCCGTCTGAATTGCATGCAACTCAATGCGAGACATTAAACCTACAATGCCTCGAAGATGAAACGGGAGAAATTTCTTCTAGAACAACTTTGGTAGCAGAGCATGTATCCAGAAAGCGAAAGTCAGAGGAAGTAGAGAGGGTTCTTTTCAGAACTGAGACCAGTGGAGCAGTAATAAAACCAAAGAAAAAAAAGATAAAACATTCATTTGCAGAAGAGCAAAGGCAAAATGCAACGGTAATGTCTGTAATCCATCAAGAAAGTTTAATTTGCAACCAAGACGGCCAAGACGGCCATCTCCAATTATCTCAAAAATGCAACATAAGAAAAGAGAGGAAAAAGGCAGCATTATGTCCCTCGGGGATAGACCTAAGGCGATACAGCCGAGCATGCAAAGTCAAATCTGATTTCACTAATAGGTTGAAAGATCATTTTGCACATAAATTAGTTCAGGCTCCTTCAGCTAGTCTTAAAAATCAGTTCACATCTACAGAAATCTTGTCAGCTCCTCTACAAGCCCTAGGGGGCTCCATCCAGTGTGAGGAGCCACCACGTAGAAGAGGGAGACCTCCAAAGAACAAGTTGAAAATCCTAAAAGGGAACATTAAACAGGAAGGAGTTGAAGAAGTACAACTGACTGATTGCTTACTGGTACAGCATCATGTTGCCCCTGAGGAATATCAACATGTGCTTAAACAAGAAAATATGCCAAAGGCTGCTGACACTACGCGGAACCACCTATATGACATCTGGGAAAATCAAAACAAAGAAAGTAACATTAAAGAAGTAAACTTAAAAATGGATACAGTATCATCATCAGACACCCACAGTGCGTCGGAATCGCATTCAACTCCATGTGTGACATTAAACCCTCAAAGCCTTCAAGATAAGATGGGAGACTTTGCTTCTAGAACAACTATGGCTGCAGACCATGTATCCATGAAGAGAAATTCAGAGGAAGTAGTAAAATTGAAACATAAAATTAGCCACCGATACCAGAAAAAGACAAAACTGTTAGTATTTGCTAAAGGGCAAAGGAAAAATTATGCAGAAATATCTGCAGTCCAACAACAAGAAAGTTTAAGTTGCAACCAAGACGTTCCTCTCAAATTCTCTCAAAAAAGCAACAAAAGAAAAGGGAGGGAAAAGGCAGCATTGAGCCTTTCAGTGATACCCCTAAGACGGTACAGCCGTGCTTGCAAAGTCACCCCTTTTTTTACTGATGATAAATTGGAAGATCGTTTTGCACATACATTTGTTCGGTGTCCTTCGGAAGTCACTAATATTACTAAAATAAATAATTCATCATCTCTACAGGCCCAAGACAGCTCCATCCAATATGAGGAGCCACCACGTAGGAGAGGGAGGCCTCCAAAAAACAAATTAAAATCCAAAAAAGTTAACATTAAACAGGAAATTGGTGAAGAACCGCAAGTGACTGATTCCTCACTGGTACAACATCATGGTGCCCCTCTGGAATGTTTAGAAGTACTTAAACAAGAAGAGTTGTCTTTCCCATTATGGACTACAGGCATTGCTCAGAGCCGACCATCTGTACCTGAGCATCTGAAAAGAATATTTAAAGAAGAACTTGGGGTAGGAGAGGAGGCCTTTAATAGACATACAGCAATTGAGTCAGTAATACAACTGAAAAGAAAAAAAGGCCGGCCATTCAAGAAAGAGACATTGCTAAAAATGGCTAAAGAGTTAGCATACATACAAGAGAGG
Organism: Hiodon alosoides; assembly: GCA_025775065.1. Taxonomy (NCBI): domain Eukaryota; kingdom Metazoa; phylum Chordata; class Actinopteri; order Hiodontiformes; family Hiodontidae; genus Hiodon; species Hiodon alosoides. The sequence goes on from JAOYSI010071324.1 coordinate 47,575, forward strand.
AGGTCAAGTACTATAGAATTATCAACATTTACTCAGGACGTTGCTGCCCATCCCCACAAATGCGAAGCAATGAAAGGACAGGATGAGAAAAAGAAAGCATTGTGTTCCCCAGTGACTAATTTAAGACAGTACAGTCGAGCATGCAAAGTCACCCCCAGTTTCACTGTTGACAGAATGAATGATCCTCTGGCACAAGCTATTTTACCTTCTTTTTCAGACCCTCCTTTTCCCTGTCATATTCCAGAAAACAAACTTTCCACTTCTTCAAAAGTCATGTCAGTTTCTACACAAGGACCAGAGAACCCTTTCTCTATTTACCCTTTACCTACTTCTAGTTTTTTTGAAAATAACTCAGAAAAAGGAAAGAAGAATGACAGGTCAAACACACAGTCATTAGAAAGCTTTGCTGAGCCTCAGAGGACAGGAAGGGATGGGAACAAGCATTCAGACATGAAGGGGCAACCCCTCTATAATTCAATCTTAGAGGAGACGTCCAACGAAAAGTCAGCGGGTGCTAGAAAAATAACCGATCATAACAAGGAAGAAACAAGTCTTTCTTCCTCTGATGACCTAAAAGTACAAGCTAAGATGCAATCTGAGATATTACGATGCATTGTTCAGGAGAGAACCTCTGACCATCAAATTATATCTCAGACTCAGAATGCAACACAGCTGCAAAATTCCCTAAACGATGTGTCTGGTTTACAAAATGAAGAAGTTCTGGCTTTGGAAAATAAGAAAGAAGCTGTTATGCAACAGTCTTTTAATAAAATGAGTGCTACAGGGCTACAGGATCTTCCTCAACAAAAACCTCAACTAGAAGTCACAGGCAGCAGTACATCCGTATCTCTGAATAAATCAGCAGTTGAGTCTCACAGCCTGAAAAACACTACACAAAAAATAACAGGAAATGGAGGACTAGTGATGACCAAGGAAGCCGAGAAGCTAACAATTGGATTTAAAAAGCTATCTAGTCCAATGAATGAAAATACGGCTGTTTTCAACACTAGTGCAGAAACTTTGGATACAGACATAGGAATTTCGTCTGCTGAATCTGAGAGCACAGATATCATAGACACACAAAAATCAAAAATATTGTTAGCAAAAAATACTTCTTCAGTTGAGGGACTGGAAAATTCATCTAAGATAGAAATGTGTTTGGGAGAGGTATCACCAAAATTTTCACCTGATAATCAGCCTAACCTCTCACAAGAGAAGAATGTGCTGGGACACACTATGGAGAAACGGATTGTTGTAGACGTAACCGAACCATTCATTTTAAATGCATATTCTCCACAATCCTCTTTAACTAGAATAGTAACTTCAGAAGATAAACAAAAGCTGGGGAATTTGACAGAGAAATTTAACATAGATGTTAGAGGAGAAAAAAGCAACATGCAGGAAGCTCTTATGAAACTAACAGCCCTTCCCCCCAAGCCCCAGATTCTTAAACTCCTGTTTAAGAAAAGGAAAAGAGGGAAGTGTCTTATTGAGTGCACGTTCTGTGGGCGCTCTTTTCGTCACCTCTCAGCCTATATCATTCACCGCCGTATCCACACAGGGGATAAACCTTATAGATGCCATGACTGTGGCAAGAGCTTTGCTCATTTCTCTATCCTCAAATTACATAAGAAAGTCCACAAGAGGCCTATGCATCTACAGTGCCCATATTGCATGAGCAAGTTCTCTGAAAGAACAAAATTGCTTGCTCATTTTCAGATTCACATACAGTACCTAGACCATTTAACTGGGGAATCTTGTAGTGAAGTTCAAACTAAGCATAACTGTCAGCTTCCAGTCTCCAATGTTATTTTAAAAGACTGCAAACCCTTTATATGCCTTATCTGTAGGAAGGGATTTCGGCACAGTGCTAACCTGAAGAACCACATGTGTACCCACAAAAGTATAAAGCTCTTCTCCTGTAAAGATTGTACAAGGACTTTTAACCAACTCTCTAGTCTCGAAGCTCATAAAAAAAGTCACTGGCCAGTAAAGCCATATGCATGCTCTATTTGTGGCAAAGTGTTTAGCCAGATTAAAACACTGAAAGATCATTCCCAAACACACACAGGGGAGAACCCCTTCTCATGTGCTCATTGTGGCTGTGCCTTCAATCAGTTGTCATCCCTACGTACACATCAATTTTCTAGAGTTTGTTTAACAAATGGAGGAGGAGGAAAAGGAGAAGATGGAGACACAGGCAGCATTGAGGAAGTTTTGGTTCAGCTTGTGACAGAGCAGCAGGTAAATCCTGTAGGGACTGTAAAGTTCCAGAATCTGAACATGCAAACAGAGACTGACGTACAGCCTTCTGATGTCAGTGATGAACGAGGTAGCCAGATTTACAATTTCCAACCAATTAGTGTAGAGGAAACAGCGTGTAGTTCAACTTTCTTTTCGGTTTGTCAGAAATCTCAAATTCATGAACAACAGATTCAACCCCAACCCTGTCTGCCTTCAGAAGTCCCATGCAACCAACAGTCTCAATCCTCAACCCATCAGCAGATTTTATCCTTGGAATGCCTGCAGACTCAAGACCAAGCCTGTTTGCTTAAAACACCTGAAATTTCTAGGCCATCTGCAAACCTTGAACCAGAAATTGGAAAACCCGTCCAGCTGCCCACACCTAAGATACAACAGTCCTCAGATATCCGTCCAACGCAAGGCTGTGCTACTGTTGCCCACCACTCTCAAATGAATGTAAAATCCTCTTGTACGTACCACTCACTAAGACATTTTGTCCGTCAATCAGATCATCTAGGTCACAAACCTGACCTAAGGAGATTCAAGTGCCAGCGGAGTGATAGGTACTCTGCAAGACTTAAACCTTACATGCTGACCCGTGTCTCTGCCTACCGCTACGCATGTGGGTTGGACAAGTGGAACAAGCTGCGACTGCGACAACGCATCCACCAACAAAAACAAGGCTGCTTGTCTTGTCCTTACTGTTGTAAAAGATTCAAATTTGCTGAACTCTACAAGGAGCATTTGCAAGAACATGCGGAGCAGAAACCCTATGCGTGTCCCCTTTGCCCTAAGATTTTTACCTATGGAGAAAGCTTGAAGACCCACCAAAGGAAGAGGCACAAGTCTGAAACAGGTTATAAATGTAATATTTGTGGAAAGCATTTCATTAATTTGAAAAACTTGGTTAGACACAATTTTCTCCACAGAAGTGCTAACACACACGTCTACAATGTTCAGAAGAATCATCTGAAGACCCGTAACTGTCAACTCCCTGAAATGCCATTGGAACCAATGTCTGCTTACCAATGTCGAGAATGTAATGCCAGCTTCAAGACTTTAGAGTTGCTGACTCTTCATGAGCACTGTCACATTCCTGTTGATTGGGATTCTTTATTGGAAGAGTGTGTTGGTGTGGTCTCTGGGACTTGTGTCAGCCAACCATGTCAACCATCTCAGCAGAGACATACACTTGCAGCACTACCCACGTCTCCACCTCAATTGATACTTCCAACTCATGCTCATATCCCGCAGTACCAGAGCCTGTACGAATATCCCCACCCTGACTGCCTGTATGTTACCAAAGTCCCTCAGAATGAGGCTCTTTGCAGCCCCAGGATTCAGCGAATGCCCTCCCAAGCCTACAAGGGTGTCTGTGGAGCCCTGTCATTTGTTGGCAAACCAAACAATTTACAGGAGACTGTTGATTGTGCAGAGTGTGGAGAAGTATTCAGTGCCATTTCAGAATTATACAAACATTACATACAACATGCTAGGGGAGTCATTTAAATAACCAATAGTTTCAATGGCTCTGGCTATTTGTTGATATTGTTTTTTGTTTTTATTAATCTGCATTTATAAACATTTTTATAAGTTTGTACATGTATAAGTTGCCATGTCTCGATTTTATAAGTCAGGCAATATTGCTATGTTTTTCATTTTAATCACTTTCATTGAGATATGCTCTTTAATAATCAAACAATTCTACACTTTTGGAATTTACCAAGTTTATATGATTATAAATATCAGTAGCTTTCTATCTGGGTAAGGGGGATATTATTTTATGGTATAACAAGTTCGATTCTCAAGATATTATATTTATTAGAGAGTATAACTAATTACAAAATGTTGTACAAATATACCGTGTCCTTGCATGGTGACTGGGAAGTAGCATTTTGTAAATTAGTAACATGTTTTTGTAAATAATAATTCACTGATTAATTAAACTTTGTGGCTGCGGTCTTAAAGAACTTTTATGATTTCTGATATTATAATAACACGGTTAACAATCTCAACTACAGAGATAATAGTACCACCTCAAATTGTCTGATTGTCGTTTTTGAGCTATATTGCCAGCTGTCTCATGATCATAATAGGTTAGGGTGGGGTCTATTAACCTATTCTCAGTCTGAAATCGATGGTCTGAAATCGACAGTTGCAACGGTTGACCTTTTAAGGTAAGGCTGTACAACACGACCAGCTTGAGCAAGTGTTGCCCCTCTTTATGACATTGTAAATTACTGTTTGATCTTATTTTGTTGTGTCTTTCTCGTGATGACTAAGGACTTACTCTGCTTGTTTCTTTTTCCATCAGAACACAGTTCTCGCTGCAGCATTTTTTAGTGGAATACTAATAGTCAATTAAGATAGCTTGTACTCGGACACACCCTTCCCTTTTAAGGTGCACAAGAATAGTATAACAGTATTAGACACTCATAAATTAATAGCTATAACAAAAGTATTTATTTAACTGTGGACAGTAATTATTAAGTAGTAGACAAAAATCCCTTCAAAGCTATGCTCCCTTAAATGTCAGCAAAACCAATTCAAACAGAAATCCCTTAAATCATCAGAAAAATTATTTTTTATTTTTTTTACTTGACACAAAATCTAAACACAATGCATTTTTAAAGAAACACACATTGAAACCTTAGGGCCTTAAACATTGGTTTTGATGCTTAAATGATGATGATGGCAGCAACAACATTCCTATTTCATGTGTAGTAAGTCCAATTTCCAAAGTGAAACCAGTGACCAAAACAAAATAATTTTCCGTCTGGTAGCGAATATATCCTGTAGACTTGTCAAAATTGTCAATTATGCTGATACGAGATCCACTAGTTGGTGTTTGAACCAACTACAATAATTAGTTATAATAATTATTATTAAGGAAAGCACCCGCCTTACAGGTAGACAAGATTTTTGCTGCTTCTGTCATCCTTTATCAATAAAGATGAATGAGCCCGTTTCAGACGCGGCTATACATGTCGTACATACCTGCACCGTGCTTTACAGATGAGATAGTATGTTTCGGATCATCTGCAGATCCTGTCGTTATCCTCACTTTTGCCTTCTCATCATGGGGCCTGTTCTGAGTTAAAGAAAAGATAATGATTAGTTCCTTTTGCTTAGGAGTTAGGTCTTTGGCACAATGAGGTAATTGTCCCTGTTGTCTGTTGACGACCTAAGTTAAATCCCTAGCTAGGGCAGGTGGAAGCTCGCTGGCCAGGGGGTTGAATTAGGTTGTGCAAATCAGACACTTGACCAATGCCTATTGGTTCGCTGAGGTTGCTGCAGGTAATTAGACGGGTAGAGTGTAGCACAGTGTTCACAGTGCTTATAATTTGAGTTGACAAATGCCATCAGTTTTTGCTTATTGCTGAAGATGCCAGTGGTTTCTTTCTTCTTTCAGGCATTCCGAACTGTTAATTTGTGCTATGTTTCTGATTTATTTATTTTCTTTTAGCATTAGTTCTGGTCAACATTATTGGCATCCTTGATTTTTTTTCAAGAATTTTTTTATATACAGTATCTTCAGAAATAAATGTAAATTAAAACTTTGTATCGTCTGAATATTTTAATAGGATGCCCAAAGTTATTCAACAAAGCAAAATTCCTTTTCAAATTACATGGAGTGATTTCAAAGAAGAAACATAAAAAAATATGACCTGGACAGCATTAAAGGCACCCTTCCCTAATATTTGGTTGCACATCCTTTGGCAACAATGACAGCCTCCAAACGTTTCTTGTAGCCTCCAAATGTTTCTTCATCTATAAGCTTCTTGCACCTGTCTGCTGGTAGCTTCTCCCACCATTGCAATTTGTTCAAGCTCTTGAATGTTTGCAGGATTCCTTTTACAAATGGCAGATTTCATCTCTCTCCAAAGATTTTCAATCAGATTGAGATCAGGACTCATTGCTGGCCAGTTTAAAACAGTCCATTTTGCCCTTTTCAACCATTCTGTTGTGCTTTTGGATGTGTGCCTTATCTTGCTGGAGGTCCCATGATCTTCAACCCAAACCTAGTTTTCTTACACTGGGTAACACATTTCGCTCTAAAATGCCTTGGTAATCCTCTGATTTCATGATTCCTGTAATACGTTCAAGGCCTCCAGTACCAGAGGCAGCAAAGCAGCCCCACAACATTACGGATCCTCCACCATGTTTAACTGTAGGTAGGGTGTTCTTTTCCTTATAAGCTTAATTTGTCACCTATAAACAAATCGCTGGTCTGCATTGCCAAAGAGCTCTAATTTGGTTTCATCTGTCCATAGAAGATTTTCCCAGAAGGATTGTAGTTTGCTTAGGTAGGTTTTGGCAAACACCAGTCACACCTTTATATGTCTTTCTTTCAGCAGTGTGGTCCTCCTTGGCGTTCACCCCTAAAGCCCTTCTTGGTTTAGTGTGCGGCGTATGGTATAGGTTGAAACCATCACTCCAGATTGCGCCAAGTTAGCCTTAAGCTCTTTGGATGTTTTACGTGGTGTTTTTTCCACAGTTCGCACCAATCTTCGAAGACTTCTCTCTTCGTTTTTCCACCATGTCCCGGGTGGTTCTTGAAAGTTCCATGAATAGAAAACTTCTTAATAACATTGCGAACTGTTGAAACAGGGATGCCAAGGTCTTTGGAGATGGCCTTGTGCCCTTTAGAATTCTTGTGTTTGGTAATAATAGCATTTCTGATGCTGAGAGACAGCTCTCTTGTCTTCACCATTGTGAAAAGGGAACAGGGAATAAAAGTAGCTTTTTTAAGCATGATAGCCATCATTCTTTGGTTAATTCAAGTCATATGAGCACTGACAATTTATCACAGGTGAGTCTAATTTCTAATTTTCCACAGGTGAGTTTAGACTCTAGAATCTAGTTCTTTTTTTCAAACTGATTTGTATTCCTCAAAAGGGTGCCAATAATCATGTCATGGCAATTTTTCTGTTTTTATACTTTTTCCTCCTATTTCTTTTTTAAAATTGTTATTGTTTTATCATGTGCTGCTCTGTATCAAACACGTGAGCGTATATAGACCAAAGCTGTTTCACTACACACTTTTTTCCCAGGAGATATTGTACATGATGTACTTATAATTCTGGGGTGCCAGTAATGTTTTCCATAACTGTATAGCTGTATATTAAGAAATATTATTTTATGGGATTGTTAAATTGTATAAAACTGTATTGGCTTTCTGGTTATTTAGGTTTTTTTTTTTTAGATCTGCATGAAACATAACAAGTGGCGTAATTTGAACTTTTGACTGCCTCTATAACAAAAGCTCCTGAGTACTGCACTGCTGGCAGTGTGGTTATTGACATAGGTCATGACTCAGTTGTACTTTTTTCTACTTGCCTTGAAAACATGGACTGAAATAAAAACAAAACCTTGTTCTGTTTGCTCCTGCATGGATGAAGACGTATGTTTTTTCAATTTAGAAAATGGTTATCAGGTCCCTAGAGTATTCAAATTGTCAACCTTTCCTGTTAAATACTATATAGAGCCCCTCCTTTCTTTTTCTTTTTAAATTCCAGATTGTTTCATCTGCTGCTTGTAAGGGATAGGCGAGCATAGATATCTGAGCATCAGATAAACCATGTTCTCATTAAATTAGCAACTTTCCACTATTTGATTGAATTGCTTTGTTTGGCGCAAAACCCAAGACTAATGCTTCCAGTAGTTTTTTAGGCAACTAATGCTGAAATTTTAGTATGCTGAAAAACTGAACTTTTCTTGAAACTGCGTATTGACTTCAGGGGAATTTGGTAAAGTCAGAGCTTTACCTACCTTGCTGCCCTTTTCTGTGTCTTTGTGGTGTGATAAAGTTATAACCGTCTGCTGTGATAATAGGCACACTGTAGATAAGATACCATAAATCAGCTGAGGTACAAAGTGCTCAGAAGGGAGGTTTTGTATGGGAGAAGGATATAGTGATCAATACTGAGAACTGCATAATTGATTTCTTTCCTGAAGCTTAGACCAAGATATAATGCACCTGAACGACTTTTCTAAATGTGGTGGTGGGTGTTTAAAGCAAATCATCTGAAAAACACTTTTGCCGGCCTACATTGGTAAGGTAAGAACATTTGAAGACATTTTACATTGAGATAATTAGGATCATTGGTGTAAGAACGTGATTGTGGAGGCTGAAACACCACTGTTTTTTTTTCTTCTACTGAATTCAGACATACAAAACAAACTCAGTTATTTTTTGTTTTTCAAGCACAGCGTCAACAGGATAAGTAAATTGATGTTCCAGTGATGTATAAATCAGCATAGGCAATCCATAAGGGAATTATATATTTGTGAATTAGATCCTAATTGAGTGGTATCCACTGTAATCACTGTAATTGTTCAGATAGTTACCTGTTTTTATATTATATGTCTGTATTTGTTAACTTTTGTAGTACTGGAAATTATTTTGCATTATCATATAAGGTACCTAGTATATTATTAAGATTTTGGTAAATATAGCATATAAGGGGAAGTATTGCATTTACTGCGACATTATAGTAGTATCAATAGTAAATAGTGACATTATAATAGTATTATAGTAAATATCAGCTGAAAAATAACCATTTGAACGTGAGTCATCATGCAATATGAAGTAAAGTAGTAAGTAAAAAAACGTATCTCTTAATATGGCAGTGCATCTTCGCCATGTGTCTGGTTTGTTGTGTGCTTGTTGTGTGTGTCCGGTGTACTTGTGCACATCTGGTGTGTGCAAGGTAGGGACATGACCGAACACCTACTGCAATTTGTGAATAAAGAGGATAAGATTAATTAATTGTGACGAACTTAACCAATGGGAAAATTTACATAAACTGTGCTCGAATCATTGATTTCCAAAATGATTTCTATTTCAAATACCCCTATTAAAAATATATAATAGAAAACAAAAAATGTACATATTGAACACAACTATTTATCAA
>JAOYSI010071325.1:0-22117 GCA_025775065.1 Hiodon alosoides
CCCCCCCCCCCCGGGGGGGGGGGCGCGCCCCGCCCCCCCCCCATTCAGCTGGACAGCAGAGATGTGATAATGTGGCAAAGAGGAAGGCCTTTTCCACTCTCAGAGGGTTGTTTTTTAATCATACACTTGCTCTCAACGTGTCTCCCATCACTGACCAAGACCAAAAGTTATGCGTGACATCAAGGTAGTGCAAGCACAGAAAGGCACACAGGATTCTTGTTTACAAGCGAAAACTCACTTGGTGTTCAAGTGTGAAAGGTTGAAAACTATGATGAAACAATGAAACAAAGATATAAAGCCTTTGAACCTGTATTTTGATTAATAAATCTGGAGAGAATACACAGGTTTTTCCAGAAATCGTGGTTCTCTTCGGGGGTCAAACGGTCAGCTGTGAAATGTTTGCATTGTAAAGTGGCAATTGAAATAACCCTAGTTGATTTGCTGGTGGGTGAGATGCTGGTGTCGATGAGTGATGTTTTTGCATCAACCACGCATGGCTGCTTGTTTTATGGAACCGTGGTTGTTGTTCAGCCGTTTAGCTTGATTTTCCACTGCGCCGCAGTAAAAGCTACACACTCTGTGATGTAATCCTCTGATTCCGCACTGGATTAGCCTGAGGGCATCGCTACAGGTCACATGTCCAGTTTTCCAGGGACACTGCGCCGCTGCAGGGTATTTGGGGGTCTCTCGCGCACCATGAACTCCCATGACGCACTTTGCTCCAATGCTTGCTCACCTTTTTCTGATCCCTGTGTCCCATTCGTCCTGCAGTCAGCTTCCATTTCATAAACGCCATCGCTAATCCCTCTTGCTGCCTCACAAGCAGAACGTTACTCAGTTGTTGTCATTAGCCACAATTCTTGAATAGCAAATTAAGTATCGCCGATTGCTTCGCTGTTATAATAGGGAACAAGATACTCAGTTTACACGTATGTGCATTCCTTGTATTGCATGGATTTATAGAATTTGATTGGATGAAGTTAATTATTTAATCCATTTTCATATATTGTACATTGAAGTTTGATAAATGAGAATGTTTCTTTTTTTCATGGTCATCTGTACCCACGGTGACTTGGGAGTCGTACAAAACCGAGACAGAAAAATTGCAGATGTTGATTCACAGTTCAGCCGTGTTGAAGGAGAGGCTCTATGTCTTTGTAACTTTAAAATCCTGTGAAACTCAGGCATGATGCTGCATTTTGCAGATGCTGGTGCGTCCCGAAGACATTCCTTCAACATGGATGATTTCGACTACAGCCTGCACATTTCAGAGCGAGACTGGGGCTCATTCTTCCAGGAGTGCGAAGGATGCAACCTGTTGCAGGCCACCCTGGCTGGCCTGGATGATTCTGGATTGAGTGACACCGATGAGGCAGAGGGTTCCCTCTCGGACAGAGATCCAGGTGCTGGCCTGGAGAGAGGTGTACTCGAGCAGCCCTGCTCCACCGACGGCCGTCCAGACTTAGAAGGGGTTCCTGTGGCTCACTGTCATGGCCCAGGTGGCCTACAGGAAGTTGTGGTCTCTGCTGAGGATTGTGCGTTGAAGCTACACATGAATGTCTCACAGTCAGAAGGAAAGTCGCAGACTCGGAAGGAAAATGCCAAAGGAGACACAAAACCAGACCTTCTCCTGGAGGAAGGCTCAGACTTTGAGAGGGCAGCTGAGTCTGCAGGTTGTGAACCTGAACTCGAAACATTTAGCAGTGGACAAACTGATCCGTCCACCGGCTTGTTTACTTCGGAGCAGACGTGGCCAGCCAAATCACTCACCCAGGAGAGGAATTTCAACGACAACGATTTGGCTAATATGGCTGTAGACTCTTCATCTACTAGCCCGCCAGCCGGCAACCCATGTGGACACATTGGTCTTCCTTCTCAGGGACCTTCGTGGTCAGGACTGACAGTCTCTGAGGGGGCCGAAAGAGGGAGCACAGGTGAAGAAATGGCAAATCAGGCATGTGACCCCCAGACAGAACAAATGACCACAGAGACACCTCCATGTGGGGATACCCCTGTAAGAGTCGAGAGCCAAAAAGACCGCGTGGAGTTACCGAGGAAAGAAAAAGAACGCTGGTTTGTGACCGTGAACACCGGCCAGCCGCAATCCCGTGGGAACGTTTGCATCCCAGTAAAAAAAAAAAGAAGAAAAAAAAGACACAGTAAAGACCCACTTGAACCAGGCTGCAGGTTCGAGGGGCAGAACCCAGCCATCCAAAGTAAATTGGAAGCAGAGAGAATTAGAGTACCTAAAGCAGAAATACTGGAAATTACGTGGGAAGCTAAGTCGCTACAATTAGGAAATGAGTTCACAGCTTGCCCAGATGAGACAGGACATCACAAATATTCTAATGAGGTTCATTTCCCATCATCTCAACAGGAAAAAGGCAGTCAGAGTGAAAATAGCTTACATTTACAGGAGCGTGATAAAATAAACATATTTGCCATCAGCAAGACTGATAGCGTTCCTGAGAATTTTACAGTTGACAATTTGTTCTCTGTGAAGGTGTTTCAGAATACCATAGAGTCACCAGAGGGTTGTCTCTGTGAAAACCTCGTGAGTTCCGAGGAGTTATGTCTAAATAAAAATAACAAACCGTTTAAAGGACTGAGAGTTCCAGAACTTAGTCATGAGGGGTTTCCCTCGGAATCAACAAATAAACACAATGTACAGACTTTTTCACAGGTTGAAAGTAAGAGTGATGGCAATTTAGAAAGTCAACAGATAAATTCATTGTCTCCCAGAGGGACTCTTTTAGAAGTGCCCAACACTGACAGCATACTTGAATTCAGAGGGTCAACGGTTCCTGACTTCTTCAACGTTTCTGAGGTCTCTGGCCAGTCGAAGGTGCTTGTTGAAACAGGAAGAGGAAACACACCAGAAACTCCAAAAACACAAATGCCTGAAGAAAGAGAAAACCAGGAAGAGAAAAATGTAAATGATCTTCATATACAGTTCCAAGCGAATAGCCAAGCTCCTTTATATGTTTCTGAAACAAATAATACAGTGAACCGCCCCCCAATACACTCAACTCTCTCTGCTTCTGAAATTACTCAGCCCCAAATAGTAACAGATGATAATATGTCCATAGTATTTAAGAAAGCACATAAAGGTTCTCCCATACCCCAAGTGATAGGGCAACAGAGCATAGTGGAAGAGCCTACCAACATCCCTGCAAAGTTAGGCCCTACTAACTCCACAATTTCTTCTGGAAGATCTGCTGAAGTTGATCTTCATGACAGCTCGAACACAATGCTTGGGGTTTTAGCTCCAGCAGATTGTGAAACGAATAAGGGAAGTCCGGCAGAAGATGTCAAAAGAGGGAAATTGGAGTCGGAGAACACAGTCAAAATTCCGGAAATCATAATATCTGACCCAATCAAGACTGAAATGCAGGTATTACTGAGCAAACAAGCATCAACGGAAGGCACACAGCTCGCTGCGGGTCATAATCCGGCTCACACCGTGGAACTCAGCACCACCAACAATGCGGAACGTGAGTCACTGGAAAGCAGAGCTCTAGATGAAACGCTGGATTCTGCACACCCAGTTTATGCCATCTCTTCCTTTTGGGACGAAATGGAGAAGCTAACGATAAACGACATTTTGCACCTGAGGTTGGTTGGCTGTGCGCAGCCTCCCAGAGAGCAGCCCCGTTCGCAGGACAGTGTCGTCACAGACACGTCGGATGCTACAGATTCGGATTACTTCACTCACCTGGATGACTCCAGGCCTGACCGCTCTAGTTGCGAGTTCTCTGCTTTTTCTGATTTTGAAGAAGACTTCTTGCAGACTCTTAGTGAAAGTACAAATCCAAGCCCCGAGCCCCCAGACAAAAAACACGGGGAGGCTTCCAAGTCACCGATTTCCACAGATCTCACATGGGAAAGCCCCATTACTTTAGCAGCCGATGATGACTTGGATGAACGGACAATGCTAAGCTCTGAAGATTCCATTACCCAAGGCTTCCACTCAGACTCTGGGGGCTTTGGGCTGGAGTGTAAGAATGGGAAGAACCTACAAGCTCTGAATGAGGAAGCACATGTTTTGAAGAGTGACTCCACGCACACTGTAGCAAAAGATGAAGGAAGCTGCTTACGTCCTTATAATGTGGAAGCCTTACCTACATTTTTTCTCTCTAGGGAAGTGATGACGGTAGGCCACACTGCCTGTTTCCCTGACATTGTTGAGCATTTATTTACAGAGGAGGGAGTTCCATCAGATGCAGCAAGTTCGATGGCCTCTTCCGACGATGAGAATTTGTGCAATCTCTCAGTAGCCGAGACGTATGATTACTTTTTCTCAGAGTTTGAGCCTGGGAATTTCTTCTTCCCTCTGATCCAGCAATTCAGCCGCAGCAAAGACAAGATTGTCCCCATTTTTTCCTGCTCACGTTCAGTGAGCCGAAGTCTCAGAGTCCCGGAGGCATACGAATACTTCTGCCCTGATGACTCACCTGTTCACTCGGAAGACGAGGGTGATTGTGAACCGAATCGAGCGTCGACACTTTATGACAACCAAACCAGGCCGCTGGACGCCGCGACAGCACTGGACACATCCAGCGACTGGAAAGGGAATCTTTTCTGGGGAAAACTGTCCAACTGTAGACGACTGGGCTTCACCTGGGGAAGATTTGGTCGTCCCCTTGAGGGGTCCGTTATCTGGGCTCTTGCGACCACACACAGGGAACCACTCTTTCAGACAATCACCCAAGCCAGCACAATAGACAGTCAAGACTTTGGCCCCCCCCATCCACACAGTTACTCCCCGAATAACCAGATCTTCAAGGTGCTTGAAGAGCAACAAACGATGCATGCGAAACACCACACCTCTGTCTCTGTCCTAAGTAAGGCTCAATGCGTTTTAATATTTTGTATTGATTAATCTGGTTCCTCATTCACCTGTGACAAGACTGCTCTTTATGATAGAGGGACAGAGTTGGAGTTTGTTGCCCCGACTGGCTTATTTGACTCAGTGCTTTCGAAAAAAAAACCAGCTTATAATAAGATCAAAGGCTACATTATGTGCCCACTCCCCTTCACACATACGCACACCACAACCATGACACCCTCCAAACATGTCTCTGCCAGCCATAATTTGGATACTTGGCCTGGAGGACGATGTAAAAATAGTCAAGCCTCAAGGGAAACGCAGCTACTTTAATCTCCGAGTTGTGTTTGATATCATAAACATGAAAGGAGTCCAGATTCCTTTGCACTAAATGCAGCCAGTTTGACTTTCCCCATCTGCATGTTAAGTTTATCTGGCCTGTGAAAATGCTTATTTCAGTTCCCCTTTCCCATTAAATCTTTATTAATAGTGCCAACATTATACCTTTCTTTGTAAAATAATTCCCCTCTAAAGAGAATTTTGCTATACATTTGATATATATATTTTGCCAAAAAATGTGTTTCACAAATTGAGACAATAACAAAAAATGTATTTATAGACATTTCAGTGATAAAAGTAAAGTCAAACAAGAAAACAGAGAGAAGTTATAGGTTACCTTATTAGTATGGTGGTAGAAAACCAATATCATGTCTAACAGATGATGATGATGATGATGATAATGATGATGATAACTGATGCAGAATAACAACTCATTTGAACCAGCCAGAGATAATCTTAGAAAGTATGTTTGCCTTTTTTTTAACAAATACCAAACACTCGACGTACACTGCAAACATTATTAGACTCACGCAAATATAAATAGGCAGACATGTTAACTTGTTTTCCATAACAGCTTATCCAACTCAAGGCCAGCAGACTTGGCACAACACAGGGTGCACTCGGCAGGAAGCAGAAAGTCACAGGGTCCATTTAGCAGTCACTAACCCACTTGCCTCAAATGTCTTTGGACATTGGGTGGAGAAACCTTGCAAACTCCACACAGACAGCTGGATTCATACCCAGGCATCAATACTAGCCACTGAGGCACCTTGACACTGTTAAACACATTAGACAGAAATATACTCTATACCACAAAATATTCACACGTACATAGGCCTACTCCAAAAATATCCTCTGCAAGGGCTTCGTAATGATAAACAGAACAGACCTATAAGCATGGCATATTATCAATAAATTCCCAAGACACAGGAATATACCAAACGACACAAGGCACAATACACAAATTAATTTGAATAAATTAATTAATTAACATTCTTTACCAAATTAAGAGAAAGTAGTCCGTAGTATAAAGCTTCATAGTTTGTATATCATTTTTTAAATATCTGAATTGTTTTTTGCAAAGCAACCTCAGTCTTTAGTGGTGGCTGTGCATTTACTTGCTGTCATTTTTTCCGCCAGGAAAAGACGACTTCCTCTTCTCGTTCAAGCAATCAGACATGTGTTTGGTGTGCATCGCATTTGCTTCGTGGGTGCTGAAATCCACCAATCCTCAAACCTCAGACAATTGGAAAACTGGTATGCACGTTCGTTACAATTCACAATTCAGGAACCTGCTTACTTACTTTCTTTAGTGCATGTCTTGTGGTTTGTTTTTTTGAAAATTGGAAATGCACTCAAAGACAATTCTTAACAACGTGCTTTACTCAAACGACTTTCCCTAATTTAGCTCTGCTGGCAAACGTGAGCGCAATCTCTGCCATCCGTTACCTGCGGAGGTACATCAGAGAGGACGCAAAAGGAGACAAGCCGTGAAGTCAATCACCGACAACTCAATGACAGCGATAAAAACTTTTTCAAATTAATGTACAAGGGGCCAGAGTTCTTGAAGGAACAAAAATTCACGATTATGAAAATCCTTTAAGGGCAATTTTTACGTCACAGAACGTAACAATTATATTACAGATGCTGCGTGTAGCTAGTTAATTATTCACTCTGTGTTTTCTTATTTCTATGTTTACACATAAACAGGGGAGAAACAATGTTGAAATATGCGAAATACATTTTATTGGCCATGTATTTATTGATATAGTTTATGCTACCCAATCAATAATCAACCTTTTGTGGATTATTTTGACTGTATATGAAACATCTGTTACTGCTCATAAATCATTACTTTAGGGACAATTTCAGTTTATTAATTTTTTCCGCTAAACTACTTATATGAAAATGTTACTTATATAAAATGTATAAGTGGATTTAAAAAAAACTGTAAATCTTGAGCAAGAAAATATTATTTAGATGTGAAACGTCAGGTAACAGTGGTCGGAGAGAGATGGTGGCAACGGTAGTAGTGCGAACGAGTTTTGTTGCTAGGAAACAGAAATCAGAACAAGAGCATGGGATAGCCGGTATTTAATGGGACAATATATGTACAATAATTTAAAAGGAAAAATACGGAGCCCCTCTAGTGACGTCACCTGTTTAAAATATTGCTTGGCTACGATTTAGTAATCTAGTTCCCACGTTTTACGATCCCGTTCCCACGCGTTACTAAATCGAGGCCACGCAATATTTTTATTACATTTTTATTATTATTATTATTGTCACCAGAGGGGCTCCGTATTGCGACGTTGATTTCAATGGGACTATATCTTGTTATGTAATAGTCCATTACTTTCTTTGTGTATGGTAGAAAAATTGACAGATTTGATTTTGTAAGTAACTATAGCTTTTCTAGTCTAGTTAGCCATTCTTTTAACACAACCTTGATTGTAAATGTGAGTAAAGGAATTAATTATTGCATAGTATTGTGTTGTCATTTTGATTTCAATGTGCCGGTACAAAAAAAAAATATATATATATATATATATATATATATTCCTCAGTATATATCACTTTATACTATATATAAAGTCGTACTTAACGTTGAACACGAAAACATTAAATTGCGTGAGAAATTTCCACAAGAGGGCAACACAGGGCCACATGAAAAAAACCCTCGTTCATTCTTAATAAGTCACGAGAATGAAAACAGTGCGGCCAAGAGCTACGTTACTTTCTCCGAACTCTTCTCTAAAATCTCTTCGGTTACCTGAAGCCCAGCAGCAATTTCTCCGGATGCATGTTGTTGTCCTCTAGTTGTATCCAGTTTTGTTATACGCCACTGCTTAACATTTATTTGTGAGTACTTTATTTTAAGACTGCATCTTTGTATGCAAGTGAAAATGTTATTTTTTTTATTGTCGTTGTTTTTTATCGAAAACCATTTTATTTTTGAGCTGTGCTCTTCTGGTGTCCCGATTCTGGTGATTTTTACAATACTGACGGTATTTTCTTGTACATTCTTTTTTGAACAAACAGAGACAGGAAAGTGTAATGGCCAATATGGAGCCAAGTCATAGAGAGAATATGAAAATGTCTACAGTTAAAAAAAAAAAAAAAAAAGTGGCTGAAGTTTTTAAAAATCTTACTTTATTTTTTATTTTCAAATTTTCATAAATACATTCAAGAACGGAACCAACAAACTGAGGAACAGCCGATATACAGTGCATTCATTAGAGCAGTTTTATTTTAAATATCTTGTAATAAATAAAAAAATATATATACATTTCCCTGTATTTAGCAATAATATCAAATTATGTTTACTGCTGAAAATAATGAAATTTGACAAAAGAAGAAGTCTTTTAGAGGTTGTACATTGTTTTAATCATATTTTATACTTAAGAACTTAAAAATAAAAACCAAACAACCATTTGTCTCTTATGCTATTCACAAATTAAATATACAAAAACCAAAACTGTTACTCAAAACAACAAGACAAAACAAAACAAAACAATTTTACTTAAAAGCATTGACCAAGTGCCCCGAAATACATTTTACATATTGTGCAATTTTCTGTAATGCTACATTTAGAGATAAGCAACATCGAAAGCATGTAGTAACATGACCCGTGTAATATCCTAGTTTCCGACAATGACATTTGACAGTGGTCAGGATTTGAATAATTACAGGTGTATACAAGACACCAGGCCCGAGACCGGAAACGGATACGCCCCTGCATTAAATTTGGCCCCCCTGATGACTGAGAGTTGTGGGGTCAAATACCAGGTACTGGGGGGGGGGGGGCAACTTTGAGAATTGGTATTATGAAAGTATGAAAAAGCAAGCACCATCCTTCACAGTAAGTCTGCACAGTAAATCCAGGAAAATAGTAAACTTCTATATAGTGCTCATAGTTCTATTGTTTAAAATAAAAATAAGAAGTTGGTCGTTCCTTTAAAGAACGAGTTAACCCCCAGATTTACTGCCTACTGTTGTTTGGTCGTGGATGCCATGCCCACAGTCAGGTGGTCTTTGAAAGCATGCAAAGAGGACTAATCTGCTCCAGGTCAGAGGTCAGAGGTTACCAAAGCCCTGATTAGGCTCCTGTACACACAGGGCTCTGGCCTTCTGGGCCAGTGTTGACAGGTTCACTAGCATCGCTTCCAGTCATGTCCAGTAGCCTCCAGGATGTCAAAATCCGAGGCAGGGGAGAGGGGGGGTTGAATCATCCCATTGTAGTTGTCAACGTCCCAGATGTTGTCATAGTCTGTTTCCTGATCATCCGGTTCGGTGGGTTCCAGGTAAGCCATTTCCTCTGTGGGAATGAGAGACAGGACTGTTAGCACAGAGGTCCTTAGAGCCAGTTTGTGTGGGGGAACGGCGTCATGGCTGGGCAACTGTGGAGCAACATTGCTGAACCCGCCTTAGATTCTCCACCACAACGAGCCACGTCCCACTTTCATCATCCCAACCCTTCTACTGCCCTGCCCATTTTTTGTTAAGACTGAGTCAGGAATAAAAGCTTTTTCAGCATACAATACTGTGCAAAAGTCTCAGAAAAATTCAGTAAAGCAAAGATGCTTTCAAAAAACAATTCAATTAAGTTTCTAAATATACAATAAATACTATTAAGAGCAGTAAACAGTAAACACCAAAAAAAAAAAATCTGTATCTTCTGTGACAACCCTTTGCCTTTAAAACTACATCAAGTCTCTTAGGTGCACTTTTGTGCAGTTTTGTTTTAAAGAAAACTGGCAGGTAGATGCAAGCATCGTGGAGAACTTTCCACAGTTCTTCTATCGACTTAGGCTGTCTTGCTTGCCTAGAAGTCTGTCCAGGTATTCCCACCCTCGATGATGTTGAGATCAGGGCTCTTTGGAAGCCACAACATCTGTGGCAGAACTCCTTGTTCTTCTTTTGGAAAATCAACGTTCATCTACGTCATCTACAAATAACTTTTTTCTACTGACACGCTTATGCAGAAGACATTCAAATAGACATTTATGTACCACATTTATGTAAAAGAAAAAGCGCTAGGGTGCCTAAGACTTCTGCCCAGTACTGTAGACGCACACGACCACGGCAGGATGACCCACTGCACCTGTTTAGCCCATTGTCCCTGTTACCAGCTCTCCTCTAACTAAGCTCACCTGCGTACGACGCACAACACCCTGCCTCTCCCGACCACAGCGGGCCCGCACCCTTCCCTGGCATCCCAGACAAGTCTCACCACAATGGGAAATAGGTCAAGCCATAACCGGGCACGGAGCGGAACGAGGATGTTTTCTAAAGCTATTGAGGGTAAGTTACTCAGGTTATCTTGCTCAAGAATACATCGGCCAAGGGTGGGGTTTGAACCAGCGATGTTTTGGTTAAAAGTTCAACACATTAACCACAACACCACAGCTACCTGGAATAGACTGACCGATCCAAACGTGCCACAATCACCAACCTCATTCCAGGACAGACTGATCTTTCAACTAATCACCAGCTCGGTAAGCCTTTTAATTTTTAATCTTTTACAGGAAGCCAACCCAGCTAGATCTGTGCGGTGTGCCCGTATTCCACCAACACCTGAGAATGACTCTTTTGGCTCTGGTAAAGACCATGTCCAATTAAATTTTGTGCCGCCCAAGTAGGCCGTTTGTTCAGCGTTATTCAAAAGTGGTTCCCAGAGCCTTTCATAAACGTCCAACCCGCATCTTCCTAAACCGGGAGAGCGTAAAAGATGAGGTGTCGGCTTTGTTGAATCAGTCACATCGTGGGTGCGATCACGACAGCCTCCTTTGTGGAACACATTCGGACTGGGCACACCGAGACAAAGGAGGAAGATGAATGTCTGCAGACCCCATTGAACAAAAAATGTCCGGCATTCCCACCTTGTGAGTAATCAGCTGACATCTGGTGTCTCTGTGGTCGGTAGATCGCCTGATAGGAGGGAAATGAACAGAGTGCAGTTTATTTATTTAATCATGTCTTAATATAGCCGGCCCCATCCTGACAGCAGGCTTGATTTGCTTGGCCTTGCATTGTTACTGGGCAAAACTCAGGCACTGGGAGTGGCCACCAGGGTGATTACAGCCAACCTAGGTGTGTTCATTCTCTGTAAATGTGGCTAGCTTCAGTACTGCACAGTAGACACACAGTCGCGCTAAACAAACGAGAGCCGCCCGTCTCTGTTCGTTTGGCCAGCGGGCAACTCAGGCAACCGTACCTGGGCAAAGCTGCTATGTCCTAGCGCCGCCGCGGCCGAGTGTGACATCACATCCTCCCGCCTGGAGGGGCTCTCGACTTCCTGCTCGGGAAACGAGGAGGACTTGCCCCGGCGACCGAGCGGAGGCGCGCACAGCCGGAAGGAGGAAGGCAACAGCTGAGGGCCCAGTTGATCCCCTTGCTCTCCCCAGCACTGCCTCGGCATCTGTTGCGCAAGACAAGACACCTGTTGACACCCGCCGGTTCGAAAGACACAACCCAAGCCTGTGTAGGGTTAATGGGTTAAATCAGATTTTTACCAGGTGTTCCTAAAACGAATGATCAACAACTGGAAATCGTATTCATTTGGATGGCTGTTTTAAACATCCTGTGGCTCAATACCATCTGGTGGCACACTCACTGCTGGTTTCACGTAGTTATCCTCTGGCATGAATCTCCCAGGGGTATCAGGGTCATCGTACAGTGGTGAGAGAGGTTTCCGGGAGGGGCACATGTCGGAATTCCTGTTCTGGACGGATAGATGATATTTCATGGACGTCTGTGGGGTGCTCCAGCTGTTTGACTGAGCAGGGGGGACAGGAAGAGACCAGGCCACTGAGTGATCTATTTCTTCAGTCACCCACACACACACACACACATGCACACTACGCCAGTCGAATGCAGTGCACTAAAGTTTAGAGGGTAAAGAGTGGGTTTAAATATCAGGGGTTTGAAGGAATGGCCTGAAACTGAAAACTAGTATTCCCACATTGCCCTGGTCGCTGGTCAGTGCAAAGTCCCAGTACCTTCACAAGGGGAACCTTCACCGGCTGCTGGTGGGGGGCGCTGCAGTAGACGGAGCTGTAGGGGGCACTGTATACGGGGGAGAGGGGCACGTCGGCGGAAACGGTGGAGCTACGCTGCGAGGATGGGGGGCGGCGCTCCAGGACAGGCCTGGCCTGGGAGGACACGCTGTTGCTCCGGCTGCTGAGGCGAGCAGACATGCCCGTTTCCGTGGAGGTGGGGCGGCTGGAGATGAACTGCAGGGCAACAGGTGAGGACAGGTAAGGACAGGTGAGAACAGGTAAGGACAGGTGAGGACAGGTGAGGAAAGGGTTAACACTGCAGGACACCAAAGGCCGGTCAAGCGAGGAATGATGAAAAATGCGGGGAAAGGATGGGCATGACATGGAACGGCTGAAACGCGTAAGCGCATTGTTAGTATAACCAGCTGGGCGACGGCCAAGCCACAAATATGCATTTATAAACTGCCATCCCATTCCGAACCTGTGTTCCCACACCCTCTCAAAAGTTACTGGTTACTTGTGTTAGCTGGAACTCAAAAACAAAAATGTGGCAAGCCCTGCATCCTCTGATTTATGTTGCTTTGGACACAAGCTTTCAGGCAGTTTACCAGAGTCATCGAAAGCCAAGCTTTCGTTTCAAATCAGTTACAAAAAAACCGACTGACTTGGTTCAGGAATAATCCGGTTACACAGAAAAACCATGATTATAAAAACTGAACCTGCCGGAACTGTGAGCAGAGGGCAAGAACGCTATTTACCTGTTAAGCAGTTATCCTCATCTATAGTGACTAACATATCTTGTAATAAATACTGTAATAAATCCATTTATAAAGCTGAAAATTATGGTAGGTAACTTATGTCCAAACAGTCTGAGTTTGAACCTTTCTTTCAACATCGCAATGTCAGACCTTTCAGTTTTACATGATGAAAACCTAACAGGTTCTACATTTCTCCACAGCATAATAACTGACCGGACGTATACATAAGAGGTTTTCCCAGTTAGTAAGTAATTCACTTGAATGAAAAGAAACACACACACACACACACAGCTCTTTAAATGTCCATCAAGGCATATCATTGATAGCTTTTCTGTTTGCTATATAAATATAACCTGGATATCAGTCCTTCACGTGCAGTCGAAACAACGCTAACAACCCTTTTTCCCTATAAATTGCTCTTGAACAGACTGTGAGCAAATACACTGATGGAATGTTAGAGGACGTTAAGAACCTTAAGTCCAACATATCAGACAGAGCCTTGATAAGATAGTTATTTTCACCTTGGCAACCAAGTTTTTATCAAGTGAAGCTGAATCACCTTATTCCATCACAAAAAAGCACCCCTCCAAAATACACAGTCTCTCCACCCATAGCTAACTGGTTCTATATTTAGAGCTCAGGTTTTTTTCTGCCCTTGCATTAATTGCCCGGTGATATATGCGCAACGCAGAGTGCACTGGGTAAACTACACGTCCCACCTTTTACACCACTTACACAGAGGGGTTCGCTGTAACCGGGGGACAGGGGGTTGTCTGCTTGGTTCTGGAGTGGAAGCTCATAGGATCCGCGTCCGTTCTGTGACTGCCTGAGTCTCTGGCTACCGCGATAGCTCACTCGGTCAAACTCTGGAGCCTGGAGGGAGATGTGTCCACTGTTATTTTCAGCGCTGGACCAATTTTACATTGTGCTTATGAATTAAACCCTACGATCATAGTTTGTACAAATGTGGTACTGCTGAACAGCTAACGGGTAACGTTCCCATAACAGAGTTGACTTTGCTGACACTGCAGTAGAGTTCCCTGTAGTCTCCACAATGCCCCCAGAGTGCACTTCACCTTTGTCTTGGTTGGAGTATAGATAATGTCGTAGATGGGGGGTGGGGGGATTTGAACCGGGATTTGTGAGGCGATGAAATGTCCGATCCAGTCATTAAAGTCATTCTTGTCCAGGCATGACACAACTATGGGATTAATCAGCTTTCCTGAAACCAAACCGTAATTTCTTCAGTTTTAAGCTGACGCACACATACAGCGGTGTCAATAAACTGTCCAATGACGGTAACTTACCTTCAATCATGAACGTGTTGGGCTTAATGTCTTGACATGGCGTGGTTATATTGATGCTGTTAAGTGGCAGTTTCCCCTGCGAATATGCACATCACATCGTTATAAACATCACTGGCAAACACAAATCTAAATTTTTTTATCGTATAAAAATATGACATAAAATATCAATGAAAAGTTTTTGGAGTAATTTAGTGATAAAAAATTCAGTTTGAGGAGGGGAGGGGCAGTCGATGCCCTGCCAGCAAAAGTGTTGGACATATTCAATCCTCCAGCATGCTACATAACCTGATCCATTTCAGGAAAAGATACAGCCTTTTGTGAATGGATGAAGTGCTCAGTACAGCATAAACTGTAAGTATCTCTGTATACGCAACATAAGGATGATAATAATAATAATAATAATCGAGTTACGGACCTTGTAGAAGAATCTGTTGCTCTCCTCAGACAAAATGATGAGCGTGG
Source organism: Hiodon alosoides (assembly GCA_025775065.1). Taxonomy (NCBI): domain Eukaryota; kingdom Metazoa; phylum Chordata; class Actinopteri; order Hiodontiformes; family Hiodontidae; genus Hiodon; species Hiodon alosoides. The sequence goes on from JAOYSI010071325.1 coordinate 14,696, forward strand.
ATGGATACATCACCAGTAGTCGATCGTACTGGTCCTGGGAAGGCGATGAATTGAGATGAATAATCATCATCCATACAAGGATGACAACGCAAGGCTATTGTCCAGAAATGCCTACCAGCTGACAGGCTCAAACTTTGAATGAAGCAGAACATTCTGAAGGCCATTTAAAATTGAGCAAGTTTGTCGCTTTCTTTTGCTTTCTTTTGCTGCTTTCAGTAGTGAAAGAAGTAGTCTAGATTCCCAGCTTTGTGTTATTTTAAGGTTTGTTTACATTTTGCCCCATAAATGTGTGTGAAATTTTATTGGGTCTACAATACAATAATACAACAGCGGTCAGGACTATGGAATGTTATTACGGGAAGTCCCTCCGTGTTGCGGTTACGTCACCCAGGAAGCAGACAGGACGGGTCGCCCTAGTACCTGCTGGCACGGCGTCACCCCTCCTTTTGCTGCAGTGATGTCAGAGCTCAGCGGCGCAACGATGTGTACTTTTTAACTGTAACATAATTTTCCTACTCCTTCCCATAAGCAGGTGACGAAAACCACAATCTGTCAACCCTACCCGCCTCGACATACAGCAGTCACATTCTGAGTTTTGTCTAGAACCATATGGATTTTAACCATTTCATTTTAACAGGTATTATCGGTGCCAGTCACACGTGTAATTGAACAAAGTCCATGGTCTCTTTGAGGCAGCTTAAACGAAAGTTTAGGACCTTACCTGACAAGGCAGGTGCTGCAGTCTCACTTTGGTAACGTAGGTGATGGGCCCCAGAGATTCCCTCTGGGACCCCTCCCATTCGTAAATCGGCTCGTACTTCACAGAATTCCTCAACTCCTCTTTGCCCCTGGTGGCGTCCCTTTTGCTCTGGAAGTAAGGGGAGAGCGTGGGATGTAAGACGAGGGTTTCCTGAACAAAATTCTGATGCACAACTTCATAACCCATGGGGAATTTCTGTACAGGTGTATTTATTAAAGAGGATTTTATTTTATTTTTTACTCATAACTTCCTAAATTAAAACCCACCATTTAGACATACCAATTTATTTTAAAGCCAGACCAATTTCAGGCTGAATGATTTACGTCCCATTTTTATGACTGAATAACCAATTAGTTCCATCGTATATTTAACAACTTTTTGGTCAGAGTCATTTCAGGTGACAATAAGCTCAACAGTGTTTCTTTGCTTAATGTGGCCCCCCTCCAACCACAATCTTCAGAGTCCCCGCTGACCGTCTGATTGCACCAGTTAATGAACCTTCTCCCGTGCTGACTTGACATTGTCCGCTGTAGGTCCAGCCCTCCAGCTTTGAGACTGAGCCACACTGTGGGATGCCTACCCTGATTCGGGCGTACGTCCTGGCCTCTGGGGCGTTCACTGTTCCCCCGCTGGCCTCCACGTGCTCCTTCAGGAGGCTGAACCAGTGGTCCACCTCCTCCTGGCATGAGCAGTATACGATGATTGGGTTCAAGCCAATGCCTGTTGAGCGAGAGAAAGAGACCGTAAATCTTGTTGCCTGCTCAACACGGCAGGAGGTCGTTTGCGCCGTATTGCTGTAAACGGAGGTGAGAAAATCCCAGTGGTTGACTATTGTGCCTGCAGAGGCGTAAAACACTCTCTGCGTAGCCTCCTCCAGTGAAAGCACGCTCAAACATAACAGCGCTCTATCTGAGCAAACCCACATCCCCTGCTAGTCAAGGTGACAGGACAAAATTAGCACCTGGAGCTGGAATCCCCCATCTATACCTCCACATACCTGGGGTAGCAGCACAGATGTTATCTAAGCCCTGCCCGGAATTGAGCCATTTGCAGTAAAGTGTATCTCGGAATGCTTGGGATTACATAACCATCAGTGTTGCTGATAAACGGTTATCTAACTGCTTTCCAAAGCAATAAAACTGTTATATTTTTGGGATTAAATACAGATGATTCACTTCCAGTTCACCTTATCATAAACTTTCACAAACAAGCTCAAATCTTCTTTGGAAATTTGGGCGGACATGGTTTATAAGGCGTCTCTGAACGCAGCACTTCCACTAATTTTTCTGGGGACATTCTTAGCAAGTTTGAACCCACTGTACTCAATGATTTCCCTGGGCCGGAAATGGTTTTGGTTAGGGATCAAACGGGCTACCTAATCCAAGTTAAGGTTTTCAGCTTGAGATCTCAATTGTTTCCTGGTTCTCGCATCCTGTATCATCTTAGTGGTTTTGGCCTCATCTGTCTACTCCTTAGATCACTGCTAAGAGCTGCTTTTCAATAGATCCTGATACATTCATATCAGGTTCCATCACAGAGCCTCGTTTTGGCTGAGCTGTGCGAGGAGATTTTCGCTCAAATCTGTAACACTTCAGTGGTGGCCACGACAGAGCCATTTAGATGGCCTTTTTGGCCGACAGCGGGGCGGCTTGTGATCCACCGGTCGACAAACAGGGGGGCTTTCTAGGACCACTCCTGTGGGGGTGGGGGCAGGGGTGGGAGGGTCTTCTAAAATTGTACTGTATTGTTTTTGTTTTTTATATCAAAGACTTCATCAAAGACATAATGATGACAGTTTTCTGGATGAACACAATTGTTTCTGGAGACACTTGTGGCATTTGTGTTTTTTGAAGAGCTAGGGCAATCAAAAAAAACAATCAACTGGCATTGAAGGAGGCGGGGGTGGGGGGTCCTGAGGTTAGGGTGTTTAAGGCATTGGTGATTTATAGCCCATTGGAAACAATGGAATGCCTACTCCTATCATAAACAATCTAAATGGTACTCAACAGCCTAAGAGGAAATGCCAATCCTTGGCTAAGGACCTTAGACACTTTTTAAAAACTTGGTTTAACGGCACCTATTACTGCATGTAAAAACACTTCACTTTTTGTCGCTACACGTCATGTCAGGGCTCTCCATACATTTGTTAAGCTGGGAACGTCACCTGATATGCCTGGGGGATGTGTTGAGTTGTAGTGCAATTTGTTCATGTTTAATCAAAGGTCAAATCAAAATATGCAACTGATCTGCATCTTTGCATTCGGAGCGTGCATTTATATCTGTTTGGTAGTTACGCCCGACATCCGATCCACCAATCGTAACATACGTACTAATCACTCGTGCTCCAGACGGAATTATCTTGGCGTGTTGCAAGTCCAGGCAGAGCCCCGGGGGAAAAAGAAGATGACCTCATTCTGGTGCGATTGCCTTACGTTTGACTTTTTGGAAGGGTTTATGCCCTCACAAATGACCCGGCCACTCACCGTCCATCTGGAACGCAAAGCGGTCAGGGTCGTTCATGTCTTTGCTCTGCAGCTTGCAGATCGTGAGGTCACTCAGTGGCAGTGTTCCCTGAACGAAACAAAAATAATGAACACCATCATATCTGCAACTTCTGTCCGGGTTACATGAATGTCGCTAAAAGTGCTCCATGGGATGTTAAACCCAGGTTTTTTTTTTGTTTCTCTTCTCTTGAGAAAGGAAGTGTCTCATTGCGCACCTTGAACAGCAGAAAAAACAGAAGGAAGCTTTCAAAGTCGCAGTTGCGAAATGTGGTTAGCTCTCTGCCGCGTTACAGCAGGTGAATTGGGTGTGGCGCCTGTGCCAGTGTAGCCCCACCCCTCCCACAAGCCTCACGCTGAAATTGTAAAATCAGCAAACAGCGGCTGTTCACGTCTGACTGGAGGGGAGGGGGCACTATGCAGACAGTCTTCTCAACCAAGGCAATCAAATAAAAACACAACACTAGCTCCAGTTGTGAAGACAAACAAGTAATGATCGTCACTTTGGGCTTAAATATCCAACATTATGCATTCAATTATTGATCAATTCTGAATATTTTAAACAACAGAAAATGGTAAACCTTTTATTTTATTTTATTATCTATAAAACTCACTAAGTAGACCCCCATACAACCTTTACTAGGAAATCACTTTCTAATGAGAGAAATGAACAGTTATTGAATAGTTATTTATTTCATTCTGGTCCGCAGGTCATAGTAAAAATGAAGGCGTCTAGGCAGAGAACAGTTTTCATGGGCCTAAACTCTCACCTGGTATGTTAGCCCAGTGGTGGTGTTAGAGAGGAAATGAAGATGTGTCTGGAAGAGGTCCAAAAAGCAATCATGTACATCCTATGGGGAGAGTGAGGTTTGGTTTTATTAGCTGGAAAGCATTTGGTCGTAAGTCACACAGAACACAGAAGCTGTGGTCAGTCGAGTGCGTGCCCAAACCGGTTCTATCTCCAGCCCACTGGAGCCAACGGGCGCTGCGCTCGGAACAGATGTTTGTGATTAACACTGACGTTTATTGATATTTATTGATTCACCTTCGGGATAATGCATGCACGTCCTGATCTTTACGCTTAAACTCAGGGAGAGAGAGAGAGAGAGAGAGAGAGAGAGAGAGAGAGAGAGAGAGAGAGAGAGAGAGAGAGGCGATGTGTTTTGTCCCATGAAGAAACGCCATTCTCACGTTCGAGTGCCAGCGCTTATCCAGAAGCGCATCAGAGGCTGTACATCTCGTTCCTCCCTTGTCTTTATCTCCGAAAAGTTCCCAGCTCATTAAGTCGCGCGCACAGAGGAGTTGTGCAATCGCCGCGGCCTTTTCGTGTTTCAACACGGCAGGTGCACCCCCTGTGATCTCACTTTAACTGATGCCTGTTATGGCAGAGTGACTGATCCGTTTCCCATGGCTTCTAAAATCCTGTCATCCCCACCTGGGTGCCATCCTTACTCCATCTTAATGCTATTGGCTGAAGAGTCTGAAATACGTAATCAATGTGACGTGCGGTTTGCTGTTGTGTAATAAGGGATTTTAGGTTTTAGTGTATTCATCCCAACATGCCTCCTTAACATTTAGTCGAGCTGAGTGGTGTTGACTATTCAAACAATCATTTCTACTAATGTCAATTAGCCTATTCGTTTTATTCTTTTACAACCCAACTGTAGAATACAGACTAATCCGCCCAATACAGGTAATCATTTTCAGCAATCCAGCACAAGTACCTCTCATCTTCTTATACTTGCCATGCAAGTAACTTATCAAGGGCTAGAAAAACACAATGAATTTCAATTCAGCGTTGTAAGGTGTCTACATGTCCAACAACAGTTTTGGGCAACGTTCACATACCTTGCACAAAACATGCATATTGCTGACATTTTAGTGTAAGCATAGATGAGAAGAAAAACCCCCTTAATGTAATGCAGAAGATCATCTTCATGAATTATGATTTGTACTTTGGAATGGTGGAGGACTTTCTTTGTTGATCTAAAATCTTCACCCTGACAAAGGGCTGGCCCAGTCCCTGGACACCTGTGGAGTGGAGAGGTTTACCTGGCAGTGCAGGAAGCGAAACTGCACTTTGGAGCTGTGGATCATCCGCCCATAGTTCTTCACATTGATGCTACTCTTCTTCCAACCCCCTGTGGGATCGTACGGGGGGTCCCATTTTATTTTCCCAATCCTCTGGAGATCTTGAGGTGACATCTCCTGGTGAACAGAAATGAATTCCCGGAGCTCGTTGTAAAAGAACTGCTCTGAATGACTGCCAGGAATCATTGGGTTTAAAGGCCCTCAGAGGCGAGGTTTGCGATCTGCAGGAACTCCCACCTTCATTGGCGAGATGCTGGACATGATGTTGATGATGCTGGTGGACTTCACTTGCCCTTCCTCTGGGTTTTTCTTCCGGAAAAGGCGACTGCTATTCTCAGGAAGAAACACACAGGCGTTTAAGTCAGTTCATTCTTTCTACACAAAAACACAGTTAAAAACTTTTTTACCATTTGTAATTAAGTATCCTCATGTATTTTACTTAAACAGAGGCAAATACGTTATTCAATTAACTTAGCCTCGACTCACACCATTAGCCTGGAGGTTGTTTTTTAATCTACATTAGAAGGGCTGCCGGCTTATTTAACAGCATGTTTTGCATTTATCAGGTGAACTTTTTCTTGAAATGACAATTTGCATTGCAACTGGAGATCCAAGAATCCATTGTAATTTCCATGTCTTGCTAGCCAGTGTGTACTGTTGACGGCTCAATACAACAATGGTGATTTTGCATCCCATGCAGTACATACAATCCTTTGTCACACATGGCCTCCTTTTTAATCATTAGTGTCAAGGAAATTAAATTGATGACTTCCTCCCTCATTCGGGACACGGTTGAGGGGAAAGTCTCATTTTGGTTTTTTTCTATCTAAGGGTCAGTTTTGGATCTGTTCAGATTAAGACAAAGAGGGGTCATAGTCATGCTTAGAACAGAGTAACACGTGACATTTTAATAAGTGAACAAGACGATGTGCACGGAAATGAAGTGCATGTTACTCACTGTTTATTCCCCTTATGAAAAAGCTTTCAGATAAGTACTCCTTAGCATAATAAGCATGTTACTCACATGCTATTTGCACTGTTTATTGTAGATTTATACGGTATATCGTAGCTTTATGCTGTATATTGTAGACTTATAGTGCATTTTGTAGATTTATGCTGTATATTGTAGACTTATAGTGTATTTTGTAGATTTATACTGTATATTGTGGTATTTTCTGTATATTTTGTCTTTTTTTTAAATCTTTTCCAGACTGTTGGGATCAATAAAGTACAACCACTAACACTACCACAAGCACAGGTGTCTGAAACTCAACTGAGGAGCCACTGGCAAAGCTACATGTCTCATTACTCCAATTATTTATTGCCTTTACTATCAGCTGTTAAAAAAAAACATTTACATTTACTCATGTTTGCCTTGCCTGGGAGAAAATGAGTTTATCATTAACTACAGCCAAACCTCTTTAAACGTGTGGGAATGAAGGCCAATTGGTGTATAAAAGAAGGGTGGTGAGGAAGTGAGGATACTTCTCAACTATACAGCCGTGCTTTATCTTCATAATGTTGGCGGGTAAGTACTGGTATGAGGGCGCTGGCGAAAGATATCGCGACTCAAGCTCAGAACGACACCAAGCGGCTTGGGCATCAGTCATACCCATGAAATAGGACGTTAAAGTGAATCTCAAAACCACTTAAAAACACAAGCATACAGCTGAAAGTGTACCGGCCCTGGTTTCTTTTTAATCGCATATGTACAGTGAACGATTAGCCCCCTCGAACAGGCAAAACCCAAAAGTTGAGATGCGCTACCTCACAAAGGCTGATATAGTTCAGACAGAGTTCCAAAGCAGCCACAGAAGTGTCAGTGGAGCTGTCCGTACCTGTTCCTGCGTATGAAACTCTTGCTGGAGGATCGCAGGCTGTTGTTTTGGGGAACGCAGGACAGGTTACTTCCCATGCTGAATCGGGGGAGAGCGGGGCCCTCGCTCGTCTCTGTAAGGGGAAAAAAAGGACGCGTTGTAATCCAAGGCAGCTGCTGCGCTGGCTGAAAAGGCGGAGTGGAGACAAGCTTTGGGAAAGCTGTGAATGTATCACACGCCGGGGGTGTGTCGG